>PNEQ01020563.1:63307-112133 GCA_003012365.1 Medauroidea extradentata | reverse complement strand
TTTCGATGCGTCATGTGCACACCTGCAGCTCTGCTACATCGTCTGTGATTGGATGATTTTACTCTCACTGGCCTTGGCAAATTATAGACGTACAGACTCACAATAATCTTATTCTGATTGGTGCAGTCAAATGAGAAACGTGTCTGAACACAGACACGCTGCCAATAACCTTGAAACAGAACTGCCGATGTGCACGTGAGTCACTGAAACAAAGTGGGGCAAAAATCTTTTCGCGACAAAATCGTGGCCCTAGTGATTACACGTCTAGTGGTGAACTTGAAATGGGTACACACGTGTAACGTTCATTAAATGCTATTCCTAAGCAGACATCACTCGTGTACGAAGAACAGTTTTCAAGTTAATCCTGTAACGGTCGAAGCTGTGCACGCCATAGGATTATTATATTTGTTGCTTTTTTAACATTCTGAGAACAAAATAGCAAAATGTGCGATTATATCGTTAATTCTAGTCACCTTGCGCTGCAGTACAAGCATCACGGTTGAACTTTCAAGGTATATTTAGGCCACAATCAGTTACACAAATTGATTCATATTCTTAATTTTGTGCGACTAATTGTGGCCTAAATATACGTTAAATATTCAACCGCGATACTTGTACTGAAGCGCAAGGTAAATAGAATTAACACTACAATCGCACATTTTACACTTTTCTTCTCGAAATATGAAAAGAGCGATATATAATACAATCCAATATGGCGACTGATGTCCTACCTAAGAGGAGTCCTCGACTGGCGCACGGACGGCGTTGCAGCGAGTCACGAGTATTCTTTTCTACGCGAAACCGCTTCACTTATTCATATTATGTTTATCTAAGAAAAGAGCACATACTTGAAACTATGCTTCTATTTTTTCAAAAATTCAGCACGTTTGTTAGGAACATGATTTTCGGCCTCTCAAATTGGCTAAAAACTGTTTTTTCAGACTGCTGTAACTCCGAAAATATTACCTGAATTCCTTAAGTGCAAAACGAGAGGCGTGCGTTGGTCTTTACATCAAGCTATTCAAAAATAAAATATTAGGGTCACCGCTTAAAGTCCCGTAGGAAAAAGACTACAACGACAACCTTGCACGCCAGTTTGGCGCTGCGAATAGAGGCGATATGCTTCTCGTCAAGGTTGGGACACTGGCTCTTATCGCTACGCTGTTCCCACGTGTCAAAGGTGGAAATTCGACACCGGCGAAGACTCCTCTTAAGGCCTTGCTCTTTAGGTTTGTACTATTTGTGCGATTTTTATTTTTTTAAGCTTAAACGAGAGCAGATATCAAAAATCTGTCCGGAAGTTTTGTTGATGATGTTTTTTTTTTCCTGTGACAAGATAATTTTACAAAGCAAGACATTTCGACTAAAAATGAGATTAACTAGAATTTCTTAAATTACATAATTAGCTAAAACCTTAAAAAAATCGGCCAACATGGAGAAGACGATTTTAAACCAAACTGCCAGATAGATTTTTTAAATCTCGTTTAAATCTCGTTAAGAATGGTAGAAATAAGAGAGCATGGCCTTAATATAAACACGTAAAAATGCAACGAACATAAATAATAATATTTATGTTTGGTGTCCGACGTTGCGCAGGATCTCAAGGTCTGGTGCGAGGAGTGGTTGCAGTTTTCAGGAGGCGGGAGGATCGACCGACCCACTTTCTTCGGAAGAGTGCTTTGGTCCGCTCGAGCGAGCGCGCCCATCACTCACAGCACTGGTGAGAGGCCGTGCATAAAAACTGCACGCCCCTGAGCATTAGCCTTCCCGTTGTTTATTTATTGACGTTCGACATGCCACTGTGCGGTTGTGTGACCTTCTGAAAAGAATTACGATCGTATTTGAATGGAGTAGTGAAAATCTCAACCGACTAGGACTGCCATGCCCAAGGTCGTCATAAGGGAATGAGAGATTTTCGTCAGCGCTTAACATCTACTTCAGCGCTGGTGAGAGGTGACATGAGGTGAGTATGGAGCAGTGCCGGAATAAAAGAGCTGTGAAACGGGAGATCCCCGAGAAAACCTGCCGACCAACGGCATCGTCCGGCACGATTCCAACATGCGAAAATTCGTGGCCCGACCCCACCGAGAATCGAACCCGGATCGCCTTGAAGGGAGGCGAATGGTCTGACCACTCGGCCACCGCGGTCCCTAAACAGGGAATGGCAAAGGGGGAGGGGGGGCAATGGACGACTTGAAAAGAGGCGGAGCTTCAGCCAGGTGTGGGATACGATTCCTATCTCCATGGATATCGAAGCCGAACATAACCTTCATTTAGCCGTTTGACTTCACATGTCCCGGATGAGATGTACGTCAAGAAAATTGATTATTTGTTTCGAATTTGCCGTTTTTTTTCGGTAAACATTAATCTTATGTATTTGCGTATCTTAACCATGAAATTGAAACTAATATTTTTTACCCTTGCGTGTTAATCTACGAATGTGCAACATTTTTGCTTTCTGCAATTACAAACTAACAAATCAGCATGTTTGTAAACAAGCTTCGTTTCCCACAGTATTTTTCCCCTGCGGTGACGTCATGGGGCGTGTACTTCAAGTCGTCCATTGCATAGAGCTCCGGGATTGAAAGGGGACCAGTATCTGTCAGATTATGAACAGTGTTTAACTTAAGCATAGTTGAACATAGTTTGATGGACTAATTCCGGCCTAATTATACATTAATGGATAAATTACCATGACTGTAATGCAGTGAAAAATAAATAAAGTTGTCGCTGCAGCTGTGAATTTCACTGTTTCCTTATAAGAATTTTAATTAAAACAGCAAAGAAAAAAAAAGTTGTCGGATGCGGCAAAGTGGTGGCGTGTTAAGAGTGCGTGGTAGATAAATAAACGCTGAAAACATCAATTGATTTCTACGGTTCTTTTGAAGCCAATATTAATAAAATACTCAACGACAATTCTAGATAATGGTATTTGCCAACTTTAAGAGTAAATATTTATCCAAAAATTACTAATTCGTTACGCGTGATCTCTTGCGCCGCAGTTAAATGCACGAGGTTCCGGTGTCAGAGATTGTGCCTCAGAAGTTCGTAACACTGGAAACAATTTTTCGTTTAAAACGTTGGCTAAAACCATTGTCTAGGATTGCTTTTGTTTAATTTTCGCAAATTGGATTCAAGAAACCTAACAAAGTAGGTATGGTAAAATTATTCGCCGTACATTAATGACAGGATTCCTATACTTTTTTTTTTTTTGGAAACAGTCAATTTTATTCTTATTATACTAGACTTGTATGTAAAAATGCTCGACATTTGCTGTAATTACAAGTTGGAGCACGGCAAGTGCCAAGTACTGTGAATGGGTTAAAAGGGGCATGGTTGTAATTCGGCACTGAACGGTACAGTTTTAAATTGTATGTTTCTCGAAGCCACTTGGCAAAAAGATAGCAACCTTAGACAATAGGTTTCACCAACTATCTGAGCAAAACTTTTTCTTGAGTAACGTGATTCTAAAGAACAACCTCTGACGTCGAAATATCTTATATTTATTTGCGGCGCAACAGATTAAGGTTGGTTCACGCGTAAAAAAACGGATATGACATATAAGATTATAAACTGTGCACGACCAGAAACCCTGTGCAAAGTTTATTCACAATAAAATTCTTGTTGTAATGTTTAGCCAATGATATTTTTTCAATGAATCTGAAATATCCGTTGCTGTATGGAACACAACCGAAGGCTATGTAAAAATATGTGGATTTGAATCATGTTTGGAGATGATAGGAAATATAAAAACCAAGTCCCAATAAACTGCACAGCGTAAAACATTATTTACAATATAGAAACACGGCTTTTAACATTAAAATGTCGTATTCTGGCTTTGTTTTATTATTTTGTGTTTTGGAACACTGCAGACGTTCTATAAACCCTTTGCTGTGATAGGTGCTGTCCTATGCGTCCGCGTAAGAAATGAAATATTACCCGTTCCTATGTCAGCATCTCTATGCACACGACAACTATTGAGCAGTTGCGAATCTGTGGGCAAGAAATCATAAGAGGTTAGTTCTTGTGCAAACGACCTACCTTCTATGCTTACTGTTGTGTTATCAATTATTGTGAACCCATATTTACGCTTAACAGATGCCTCGTTCAGGGTAAATGTTCACTCGTAGAGTTCGATAATATTTCCGTCTAGAGGTGTTGTTTGGTGGTTTTTCCACCAAGCGAGGTGGAGCGACGGTGACACGTTGCACTCGCATTCTGGAGATCACGGGTTCGACCCAGATTTCGGTTTTTCTGTTGTTCCCGAAATTACTCCAGGTGAATGCTGGGATGGTTCCTTAACAAAGGCCATGGTCGATTCTTCTCCCAGCTCCTGTCATTGTATCAAGTTGTATCACCGTCTCTAATTACCTCGCTGTCGACGAGACGTAAAGCCCTTTTACCTTACCTTCGTAGATTTTCCGTATTGATTTTCAAAAACGTCTAGCTGTATAATGACTTTTTTAGTGTTTATTTATCTACCACAGACTCCATTACTCTTTAGAAAGGTTTTTTTTTTTTTTTTTCAGTGAAAGTTACGCTGATCTGTAAACACTGAAAGAACGTACATGTAATATTCAAATGGTGTAAGATCAATGTTGACGGCCTATCTAGAAGTTTGTCCAAATTGAACGGCGCCATATTGGATACCATAATATGCGGTTAATTCTACTGCAGGGTTGGAAAGAAATTGTGTTTGTTATGTGAGAGTTTGGCACAGGAATAATTTCTTCCGCTAGTTAAGCTACATACGCTAAGGGACCAGACAAATACGAAACCGTAGTAAAATTAAATTTAAACCAGCTTGGCAATGACAGAAGTAAATTAATTTAAATGCAAAGTGAAAAGAAACCAATTTCTCGTTTTGAATTATCAACTTTATATAACTTAAAATACAGGAAAGCTCTGTGATTGATCAGTTTGCAGCCATTACCGATACCAGCGCTCAAGCGGCCGAAATGTTCCCTGTGACAAACTTTTTAACATTGATCTTTCTACCCTGTAGTAGAATTAATCTTTCTTTCCTATATTGGTTTTTTGTTGAAGAAATATCGTTGTCCCCACTCCCGTTAAAGTGCACACTTCCATATCTTGGCCTGCAATATGTCAGCGTTCAATTTGGTCATGTAACAAAGAGCAGCGTAACAGTGAAGTTCTTTTATGACGCATTTGGTAATATTCGATTGTACAGTATATATCGCATGCTGTGGCGGAGGCAGGTGAGTTTGGAAGCACCGCACCGCAGAGCTGTTATCTCGTTCCCCGGCAACCTCAACACCCAGCCGAGATAAGACGAGCGGAAGTTGCCGCAAGTTCGCCGGATGAAGCGTCGGGATTATCTTCGAGACGTTCCTCTCCCAGTGCGGCTCTCTTCGCAGGAAGTCTCGGCTGCCGTTCATCGCATAATTAAATCCCGCCCTAAACTCGCGAATATTTAATTTCCTGCCACGACGGCATCTCCGTGTCTCAGCGGGAGCTGTAATTTCAACCACGTCAAATTATTATTATTTTTTTTTTACTTGTTACCCTTCTCATAAATCTGCTTTATTAAAAATGTTTATTTGTCCGTACGATTTAGATCTCCATCACTTTGGAAACAAAGAATTGTTATGATTTATGTTTTACCTTTTGGTATTACATTCCTTTTCCTCCTGTTATGATTATCAGACGCGGTCATAAAAGGAGCGATGTGAATTACTTCTTACATTATAAGAAAACTGAAAACTATTTCAATCTTAACACTTTCTCAGGATTGTTTTCCAAGGTCAAAATTTTATTATGTAATACACATAGGTGTATTTTAGTAATTTTTTTAAATTCATTATTCTAATTTAGTGTAGCCTCCAGTTTATTTTATTTTTATTATCTTATATACATCTTAGGTTGTACATGGCGAAATTAAGGCGTGCGCCTTTTCTTACATTTAACCATGGTTACTATAAATTATGAAGTTGTCAACGACAAATTAAAAGTATCAACAATGGCAAACTGACAACACGTGCTTTCACAAATGCACCTAAGTATATTTTTAGAAGAAAATAAATTGCTTTAACAAAAAATTAATAATTTTGTATTAAAGAAAATAAAATAAATCATGTATATTCTAAAAACATATTACACATTTCTAACATTGTCATGTAACAACTTTTGTTTTAAAATAAATTAACGTGTTTAATGTAAAAGAAAATCTAATGTTTACTAATATTTTTAAAAACACGAGAAAACTTAACTTTGGAAACAAGAATATTCAAGTTACGACTGTTGCTTGAAAAAAGCGTTATTTTTAAAATGGTTTTTGAAGCCCAATGTAGACGTTATGGTTCTTATTTCTGTTGGGAGCTTATTCCGCGCTTTGGATGCGGAAACAAAACTGACTATGCAAAACTTTGAAATTTATAGGCCGTTAAAGATAACATTTTTTAATTTCCTCACCTACTTTGACGATTGTGTTTGTTTACTATTAACCACAAACGCGAATAAAAATATTTAGGTTGGTTACAAGGTAGAGTTCTATGTAGCAATAACAGCAATTTATGATTACAATTCTCCATCAAACGCAGCCAATTCAACCTTTCATAATATGCGATAATATGGTTCCTTCGTTTTAGAATGAAAATAAAACGAACGCAGGCATTCTGAAGTCTTTGTAACATCGAAGAAAGTTCCTCACTCATAACAACTAGCAATGCCATAATAGTTTAAGTGCGGGAACACCAGAGTTTCAGTAAGTACCTTTTTTATATTATCTTTTTGTAACGAATGTAGACAACGAATTATTTATTTACTAACGTTGATACACTGACTTGACTAGTTAAGCGTATTGTCAATCTATACACCAATATTTTTAACCTTCCTACACGGAGTAGTTACAGAATCCCTTATTTTAACATTTATGGCGGCATAGTCTAAGGATTTAATTACCTATTAGATTAGATGTAGTTCCTATTATAATAGCCTGTGATTTATTCTAATGTATTGTCAGGCAACTTACAGTCCACCAGTCCTTTATCGCTGATGTATCGTTATTCAGCTGTTCAACTGTCCTACTAATGTTGCATACTTTTGACAAGATATATATGTGTTGGTAATCTGCATAAAGGTGATATTTACAATAAGAAAGTGATGAACTAAGCTCGTTAATATACAAGGAAAATAGTGGTCCTAGCACGGAGCCCTGAGAGACTCTAGCTTTGATTGCGGCATATTCAGATATTTAATTCCCAGCCTTAACACATTGGTATCGATCGCTTAGGTAGGATTTTATCCAAAGTTCAGAATTCTGAGAAAAAGTTAAATTTTTATTCAATTTCACCAAAAGTGTTTTGTTTTTTACAGCGTTAAACGCCTTTGTAAAAGCTGACAGTGTAAGCAGTGTTATCCAACGTTGTTTGACAGCTAGTCGAAAATCATCAGTAACATTTAAAAGTGCTGTATTTGTACTATGATGTTTCCGAAAATCTGACTGAAAATCCGTTAACGTATTACATTTGTTTATATGTGCATGTATTTGTTCATGGGCTATGTACTCTAATGCCATTGACTATGTTGTTAAGATACTGACCGGTCTGAAGTCAATAAAATTCTCTTGGTGTGACATTTTAGATAGCGAACTGACGACCGCATATTTCAAGACAGTAGGAAACACATCATGAATTAATGAAAAATTAAAAATATCAGTTAATGTTACAATAATGTGCGACGTAATATTTTGAATTAGTGTAATGGGTATTCTGTCTACCCCTTCCGCTATAGACTTTATGCGTTTTATTTCATTATGAACGTTTCGTACGGTCGATTCTACAGAAAAAAAAAGAACATCATTTTTGCATAAAAATTATTTTTTAGACCTGTCATATTAAGGCGCTGGCAAGGAAAACAATCGTGGTTTTTCATTTGTACCAAATTCTGATAATTTTTCTCGACTATCTTGTTGCTGGCTTAGAAATCCGTGTATTGCACCGACACTATTAAACGTGTCATAAGTGTAATAAACCTAGGAAAATAAATAGAGTTTCACAGAATTATCTAATAGTTATAAAATATGGTGCCCAGTAAAGAACATTTTTTTTAGTCAGCCAGCATAGGTATAAAAAACTGTTTTTGCAATCAGTTAGATGCCTATTTCAAAATCAAATGCATGCGTTACTACCTGAAAACCGTACTATGAAATTTGCTGGGTATTTTCCGCTATTATAGTTACAGTGTCATCATGTAACATCTCACAGTTACAACAGGACAACGATACTATCGCACGCCAGTTCAGGTACTTAGGTACAAGATACACGCGGCAGTGTCACCCGTATTGCTCCTTCGCTTTTGTACTTCATTCGCTCTAAACATTTCCAGTTCGATCGCGCTGCATACCTACGTGTTAAACGTTCTAAAGTGACGGGAGTTTGAAGCGTTTGATATAATAGTGGATCATATAGAGAGCGGAAATTTTTGCGGGTTCGCTGACTCGTAGGCTAGCCTCTGAGAATATCTGAACGCTCCAGCAGATAGTAGTTTTTCGTTAGCTGCTCGTTGTCACGGTGAAGCAACACGATTTGGCATCCTGTTCCTTTATTATTGGCTCATCGCTCTTCAGGAGGAGTCAAACAAAGCAAAAGCCAATTGAGAATGTGACACGAACTTATACGTGTTTGAATTCTTACTTGTGTCCAAAACAAAGCGAGAATTTTTCAGGTCCCTCATAACTTCTAAAAAATCTGTCATCTCTCTTTTATCTTTCTTTCGCTGCAGTGCAGTGGTTTCAGTCCTACCTGTCTGACCATAAACAGTGCGTTAAATTAAACAATACAACTTCTAGCTGGTGCAGAGTAGGATGTAGTGTTCCTCAGTGATCAGTACTGGGTTCTCTGCTATTTTCAATAACGATTTACCTAGTGTTTTGCAGTATGCGAACTGTCATTTATATACCGATGACTTCCAACTCTATGTCAGTGATGTACCAGGCGAACTAAATACTTGAATTGTAAAAATTAACATAGACTAATATAGTTGAGCGGACCAAAAATTATAAATTGCAAATACATACATGCTCGCAAAAACACTGTACGTCATGATAAGGGCTCACGTAAACTAAAAGAAAAAGCCATTAAATCAACCTAATAAATCCTACTATTCTAGATGGTCAAGAAATTGTTAGAGAACAGTTACTTACAGATTTGGGAATGCAAATTAATGACACTCTCACCTGGAATGATCATGTAAAGAAATTTTGCGAATGAAAAACTTTGCTCCTATTGCCACAAAGGAACTTCTAACAGTCACATTTATTTTCTCACATAGAGTATTGCGATGTTGTCTACAATCACATCACTTGTGATCTGGCTGCAATACTGCAGTGCCTTAAAAATACATGTGTATGGTATATACATTTTGAAAGCTTCTAATAATATTAGCTCGTATTATAAAAAAATTTAAATGGCTCAATCTTGAAGACATACAAAAGTTGCACACACTTTTTCTTATAAAAATACTCACTTTGAGATTTACTAAATACTTAGCTGATAGATTTCAATCCCTCAATATGAATCATAGCCACCACACACGCGAAAATCCGGCGACTGACCCCTCCGGGAGTGGAACTCGGATCGCGGTCTGAACATTTCGACCACCGCGGCCTCAAGAGTCTTATGTACTGGCTTACATTGTATATTGATAAAAGTTACAATCAATTTTGTATTTGACAGGCTAACATTTGATTCTTCGTATGAGCAGTTTTCGGTAGCGTGGCCAGTGTTTTGGTACGCCAATTCTTTCTTGTATTTGTTACTGCAGCCCTGTCTTTTCACCTTCTGCAGAGTAGACGGATAATTCTCTGCGAAATATCCGGTACGATTCCCGCCCCTTCATTCCGGCGCTGCTTAATACTCACCTCATGTCACAGCGCTGACCAAAAATCTCTCACTTGCCCAGGCAACTAGAAGCAACGGCAGTACAATGTTTCGCTGCAGCCATAATATAGTGTCTCGGTGGGAGGTAGGTGCACACTACGTCACTTTCTCGCACACCGGCCTATAACTTCGTTCACAACCTAATGCGCCTGTCGGATCAGGGACTATGTGAACACACATACGGTCAGTTCAGTCGTAGTTTTGGTGTATCATTAGAGCCACGATTTTATGGCGAAAAGATTTTTGCAACATTTGGTTTCGATGCGTCATGTGCACACCTGCAGCTCTGCTACATCGTCTGTGGTTGGATGATTTTACTCTCACTGACCTTGGCAAATTATAGACGTACAGACTCACAATTATCTTATTCTGATTGGTGAATTCAAATGAGAAACGTGTCTGAACATAGGCACGCTGCCAATAACCTTGAAACAGAACTGCCGATGTGCACGTGAGTCACTGAAACACAGTGGGGCAAAAATCTTTTCGCGACAAAATCGTGGCCCTATGTATCATCAGTAGATCCGCGATTTTATGGCGAAAAGATTGTTGCAACATTTGGTTTCGATGCGTCATGTGCACACCTGCAGCTCTGCTACATCGTCTGTGGTTGGATGATTTTACTCTCACTGGCCTTGGCAAATTATAGACGTACAGACTCACAATAATATTATTCTGATTGGTGCAGTCAAATGAGAAACGTGTCTGAACAAACACACGCTGCCAATAACCTTGAAACAGAACCGCAGGTGTGCACGTGAGTCACTGAAACAAAGTGGGGCAAAAATCTTTTCGCGACAAAATCGTGGCCCTAATCATCAGTAAAAAAAATCAAACAGGTTTGTTTCATCATTCCCGGGATAACTCGCCGGAAAGTGGCATGACACGCTATCAAATTGGGCGTTGTTCATCCCACACGCAGTCGGCTTCGGAATAAATAATTGGGCTGACAGTCCTGGTTTCGTGCTGAAACTGATCATACATGGACACATTTAATTTATTAAATGTTATTTCCTGCAAATAAAGTGTCATTTACGTTTCACATGCGACGCGCTGCTTGCTTATCTATGCCGATGTTTGATTGGTGAAATGTTTCATTAGTTTAAGTTCTGGTTGCTCAGGTACTGTAATTAAAAATCTGGCAAGTCATTTTCCTGGGAGCACGTCGTTGCTGTTCTCTCGTGACGGACCGTTACTGTGGTAGAATTATCGGTACCAGTCTTAAGAATGAGAGTTGCGCTGAAAAAAAGAATATAGTTGTAAGTATAATACTTCGGTTAAAATAGGGACAACAAAACAGTTTGGCTGTCGGTAATACTCTGGACAGTTCCTTCAACAATATGTTCTGAGAAATTACCATCTGGTGTGTAAAAGCAACAAGGCTCTTTGTTTCAGCTACATAACAGATTGTTGAAGGAACTATCCAGAGTAATACCGATAACCAAACTGTATTGTTGTCCCTATTTTAACACAAGTATGGTATCTGCAAATATACTCTTTTTCAGTATGCGTGCGTGGAGACACCTATAACTACCTGCCGTATTAACTGCCGCGTTTTGCAATGTGTCTCCAACGAACACTTGTAGGCGTCTCGGCCTGACGTACCTCGTGACTCGGCAATATCTTACTATATGTCGTTCGGGATAAAGTGAGCACTAAATATTTAACCTTTGAAAAATATCACTAGCTGTTACTGCATATAATTCTGCATTAACTCTAGTTGCGGTACTGCTTGTATGGTTGGCAGCGAAATTACGGTAAATAGATCCGTGTATTTTCCTATTTAAATATAGTAATACAGAATCAAAATCAAATGTAATCGACATAATTGCATTTCATATAATTAATAAAAGTTTTTTTTATCAAACAGTATCGATTCATACAAAGTGCGTAATTTATCTTACACGCGCAAGAATCAAGTGACGTGTCCAGAGAGGTTAAACATTTCCCATTGTTAGCCGTTACGCGCGGAAAGATACGAATTGACAGAAAATAGAACTTTAGCAGTGCTTTTTTGTGTGCTCACTTTATTCCGAACCGCCTATACTTGGCTTCTCGACGCCCAAAACAACGACCCAGATGATGGCACCGCCTGCCTAAAGTCACCCCCGGCTTACTATACATATCGTAGGTTCAATGATATAACTAGATAGCTGTAGATACCTAATTGTAACAATGAAAACTGCTTTTGTCTTCATACACAGTTATTTGTAGAAATGAAATTTTGCGTTGCGACAGTAGGCCTACTAGTAATTACCACATTTATAAATTTATACAATATAAGGGTAGTGTACACATCTGCAGATTAACTTAAATGTTGTAAATTAAGTTATCTAGTTTTTGTACTAAGCAGACTATATATATATATATATATATATATAGAGAGAGAGAGAGAGAGAGAGAGAGAGTGTGTGTGTGTGTGTGTGAGAGAAAGAGAGCTATATTTTACAGCAAGTATTGATAGGTAAAAGGAAAAGAGGGCATTTATTTTATCCCTTTGCTGTCTCCACGCTCAGACCGTCATCCACGGTTAGCCATACAAAAAGACCGCAAATTTACCGATTCCACCCATTCCACTGTAAACACCACCATGTCATGGCAACCTAGTCAAAGAAAAATTGGATTTGCAAGCGCGTTCTCTGGCAGCGATGGAGCGTTCGTTCAACAACTGGTGGTGTTTTAATTAAATAATTCAAAATGTGCGAGTGGGAAAATATCGTTGGGATAATTTTCCATTTGTGTGTGAATTTCGTTCTCACTGGTACTAAAGATACGTGTATATTCATTTATTCCATTCATTCACACGCTGTTGCAAAAATAATTATCATGGTACAGAAGACCTGTAATTTATATTTGTTATTTTTTGTCTCAGGTCAGTTTCTCCACATGGTTGTCAAGTACTAGCCACAACTTAGCAAGTAGTTTCCATAATTTAACTTCTACCAAAATTATATTAATATTAGTCATTAAGTGTGAGTGATAGCCGCCATCTTGAATTTATGTATTTTGTGCCATAACTTTTCTTATGGGTAAATATTTGGAACTTTAACCTTATTCCGGAAGAGAATACATAATGATCAAATTTTAGACACCGTAAATACATTTTTGTTGTTACTGTTCTTACAGATAGAATTGCAGTTAGAAAATTCTTATTACTTTCTTAACTACAATTAGATCTGACTGAATAGTAATGACAGAAATATATTTATGGTGTTTAAAATTCAACCAATATGTATTCTATTCAGTAGATTGGTTAAAGTTCCAAAAACCTACGCGGACGAAAAGTCTCATAGCACAAAATATAAAAATTTGAGATGGTGAGCATACCTCGTTCTTAAGTACGCCGCCTATATTGAACGGTTGGCGCGTCAGAGATTTAGCTATACGGACGACCTTGAAAGGAGCGTCGCCACAACCAGCCAATAATGGACCTAGCGTGCAAGTATTCCTCCGATCCAATTTTACTATGGGACTTTACTCGGCGACTGTATAATTTAATTGGTGGAAAATTAAGTGCAATATTCTGAGTTTCGCATACATCCGGTCATGCTCTAAGAGGGCGGTTAACCCTGTTATTTTCATAAGGATAAAAAATATTTCCCAGTATTTCCTGTGGAATGGAAAACCCCAACAGCATAAGCTATGTTCTGAGCATTTTTCTTCCAACTTATTTAGCTGCACATATTTAGGGAAAATTTCGTTTAAAATTATATTTTTGAATGTCCACTTCTTTAATAATTCATTAAGATAAAAAGTATCCTCATTAAAATTTTTTGTTAATTTTTACGTTTCTCCTGTCGATGGCTTTCATTGTTTTTCTGGAAGTTCATTTTTCTTCTTCTTCTTCTTCTCTCTCTCTCTCTCTCTCTCTCTCTATATATATATATATATATATATATATATATATATATATATATATATACACACACACATTCATCCGTTCGTTTATAAATTTATTTTAAAAATATATATGACCTATACATTTATTTAGGAAGCCGCAGTGGTCAAGAGGTCAGACCGATTCTGGTTTAATCCCCGGCGGGTTGAATCCTGAATTTTCCACATGTGGGAAATGTGTGGCGGACCTTGACGTTAGCCAGCGGGTTTTCTCGGGAAACTACCATTTCCCTTACCTCTCTCACTTCACCACTTCTCCACACTCATCTCACCTCCACCTAATCCATTCTTCGGGCCGGAGGGCGACAGGAATATCTCGCTAGTCGAGCAGCCGTCCAACCTTCACCCCGGCCTTCTCTCATACACAATGTGACCATATCAGAAGGCGGGAACACGTGGTGGATTTAATTTCATTTCATTCATATACTCATTTATTCCGGTACTTTTGAGATAATCTGCTTATTGTTGTGCTGAGTTTGTAAGTGTTTTAAAAGTGTGAATGCATTTCTTTCGTTTTCAACCCGCAATAAATGTCCGAAATGTACGCATCTTTTTTTTTTTTGCGCTAATGATATGTGCCAAGGCTGCAGCAAGAAGCTGTTTCGCGGAAGACAGATGGAGAAAGCAATTTGTCCTCGCGTGAAAACCGAGCACAATTAATCGTCGGCTCCGCGGTCATGTTTAGCGTTATCGGACAGCAAACAACTTAATTCGAGGAACTTGTTGTTGTAGAAGGAGAAATGAACAAGGGGAGGGGAGACGGGAGTAATCCACCTGTCGTATAGACGCTCACTCCAGGACCGGTTTACGACGTCCGCGCTTTGCGCTTTTCTAGGCTAAGGGCGACAAGGCGCGCGCGGGCGCAGATCGTTAATTGCCGCTGAAGCCTAGTTGGCTTTTGCGCGAATCACGGTAGCGGGTTGCGGGCAACCGAGGTGCCACCTTAGAAATAAAATACAGGATGTCCACATGAAACTTCTCTGATTTCAAATTCCAAAGAATATAAACTATTTGACATAGCTGCATGCTGTTTGTGCATAATGTGAAGAAACTCAAAAAGGTTTTGTGTGCAATTTCGTCGAAATGATGCAGTTTTGTTTTTGGAGGTGGTGATAACTAATTACCGGACATGACAACACCCCAAGAGGGAGCGCTGTGTGTGGTGTGGTTTGCGAAAGCAAATCACCCATTACTGTCCAAAGAAATTACCGACGTGAATTTCATAAGGAACCACCAGATGTGAAGACGATTAAGGCTTGGCAGGACAAGTTTCTAGCCACTGGTAGTGTCAACCGACAGGAAGGTTCTGGCAGACATCGCATATCCGATGAACGGGTAGAGGAGATCCAAGAGGCCTTCCGAAGAAGCCCATCAAAGTCAGTTCGGCGACCATCACGAGAACTTAACATCCCTCGCTCAACAGTTCACAAGGTGTTGTATAAACGTCTTCGTTTGGTCTTTTCATCAGTGCACACCACACATTCACCTTTGCGCTGTCTCTGACATGTTCCCGAACACTGTGGGGATTTTCGGAACCTCAGATGCACATGTTATGCCTATTAACCTTTCCACGCGTGAGGAAGGTTGCTTCATCAGAGAAAACGACATTTCCTATATGGTTGGGGCCATGCTCGATTCTGTCCAGCATCTTGACTCGACTCATGGCGAAGCTGCAAGTCGATTGGCTTTAATACTTGCACAAGTTGCACTTTGTAAGCGTACAGGTGAAGACGTTTATGCAGCACCTTGTGAACTGTTGAGCGAGGGATGTTAAACTCTCGTGATGGTCGCCGAACTGACTTTGATGGGTTTCTTCGGAAGGCTTCTCGGATCTCCTCTACCTTTTCATCGGATATGCGATGTCTGCCAGAAACTTCCTGTCGGTTGACACTCTCTGTGGCTGGAACATGTCACGCCAAGTCTTAATCGTCTTCACATCTGGTGGCTCCTTGTGAAATTCACGTCGGTAATTCCTTTGGACAGTAATGAGTGATTTTCTTTCCGCAAATCACACCATACACTGTGCTCTCTCGTGGGGTGTTGTCATTTCCGGCAATTAGTTAGCACCACCTGCAAAAACAAAACCACACAATTTATACAAAATTACACACAAAACTTTTTGAGTTTCTTCACATTATGCCGCAAACACCACGCTACTATGTCAAAAATGTTTATTTTTAATTGGCATTTGTAAACAGGGAGGTTTCATGTGAACATTCCGTATTTATTTACGCTGCGGTCGATGGCCCATGCCAGCTAGCGTGAAGATATTTTGGTCAGCTCTGACATCTAGGTATTTAGTGCTGATGAGAAGTGTCAGGATGTATAGATCAGCTCCAAAGTGAACGGGTAGGGGAAACGGGATATCCCCGAGAAAACCCGCCAACAAACGGAATTGTCAGGCACGATTCCCGCATGCGAACCTGGGACCGACCCACCGGGAGTCGAGCCATGATCAGCTTGGTGGTATGCGAGCACTCAAACCACTGCACTATTTGCAGCCCAGCAAAATTCGCTTTGAAATTTGTTGACTCTACTAATTCTTGGTCAAAAATTTCAGGTTCCAAGTTTGTTGAGGTTAGATAGTTAGCAGAGTTTATTCTGTCTAGTCGTGTAACCTTGCAAACATATTTAGCTTTAAACACGATGGCTGCCAAATGTATTTAACTGAACAGGTTTAAGACCTCTAGTGGGAACGTGGTCTTAAAATGTACCAGTTAACATATTAATGGCATCACATGAAGTGAGCCAAGAGTGAAGCTGCTTGACGTTAAAAAGTGTTGGTATTTTGTTATTACGTTATAGTTTGTAGAACTCATTACTTCTTTAACATTTAGTCTACACTAGTAAAATCTCAAGAGTGTTTGTGTAGTTCACGCAATGTGTCATGAATAAATTGAAATATTCTTTTATGGCTAAAAGTTAGGTTTCATGCGCTAACCCCTTATTTTGCACAGTGCGGTGTACTGTGTAACAGTAAAATCATAATGGTTGTAATTTTAATTAAATCCCTTATATCACATTTTAGATGCTTTTTTTTTTTTTTTTTTTTTTTTACTTGTCGCATTGTTTTAAGGAAGGGTTGGAAAGTCTATCACGCAGATAAATTCGTTTACCACGGCAGACAACGGAATTGTAACCGAATGGAAGATCTTGTAATAAGTTAGCAAAAGCTTACAGTCTAGTCTACTGCCGAAAAATAACGGTCATCGCCAGGTGCCTACGGCTATACCTCCACTACTTTGAAGGGCGAACGGGGAGCCGCCATTCGACAGAGGCGAGAATGCGTGCCAAGGTTGTCAACCTTCTTGGAAGTGTTCCTTACTCGGCGATCTGGAAGGCAGCGATGCCAACTTAGATGATCTTACACAAAATTTTGTGGAATCTGAAAACATTGGACGTGAATCATTTAACAACAGTAGTTATTGAATTTTTAGAGACTTCAGAAATATAATTCATTTGGGAAATGTTGGAAACATTGCAATTTAAAAAATGTAGTATTGTGATGATGAAGATACTTTATTGCTTTAAAATTGACAATTTTCAGTGCGATTACTTTTTAAATCATAGTTGTCAATATCATGGTATTCTGATTGTTTTCTCACATTTCTATAATTTTTGAGAATCAAGCATATTTTTGAAAGTGAATTAGGTAAGACTGCTAAGGCTGATTGTGGTGTAACCAGATAATGAAGAACAACTTGCGTAAAAGACCACACCAATATATTTTCCTTATTAACACGTTAATATGTGTTACCTCAACAAATGTTATTATTGTAACTTGTTTGCCTTGTGTGGCCTTTTACGTATTAATTATCAATTGGTGTATTTTTCATCCAAATTTTAAGTACATCATTTTATGGTAATTCTTTTAAATTAATGGTCTCAAATGATCTCACTGTTGACGAGACGCTAAGCCCTCTTAACCTTTTTTTTTTAATTTTGATGTAAAACAATAATTGTTATTCTTAATGCTTAATCAAGTAAGGAGTTTAAGTTTTTTATGTAGTGCGAATTAACACAGCCAGGAGTTTGTTGTAAAAAAAGTCTTCACGCAAATTTTTAACTACACAATATAATTAAAACATAATTCTAAATTCTAAATTATAATTCTAAATTTATATACGCATATATATATATATATATATATATATATATATATATATATATATATATATATATATATATATATATGAGTGTGTTTGTGTATCTCCAGATTATGAGTGTGTTTGTGTATCTCCAGAAGATTTTGTAAACCAAGGTAGGATAGTTTTTCATAGTATCACAAACATAATTTATTAAGTGACGTTGGTAAGCTTATTATGTTTAGACATACGCGGTTATTTAAATTAAAAAAAAAAAAAAACCTTGTTACACAGCATACAAATCCTCTATAGAGTGATTTTACTACAGTTATTTTTAATTTGTAAATCTATACCACTTTCCTTAATTCGTTCTAAAACGTACAGAGAAAAAAGTTTGCTTCAGTAAACCATACAATTTATACGATATTATGTGAACAAACAAGCGTGTAAAACTTGAATTAAAGTTAATTAAGTTAATTATACTACAGGTTAGAAAGATCAATGTTAAATGTTTGGTTCAGAGAAAATTGAGCGCTAGTATTGCTAATGGTTGCAAAATCGCAGAGCTGTCCTGAATTTAAAATTACATAAAGTTGATTATCTAAAACGCTAAATTGGTTTATTTTCACTTTAAAATTAAGTTAAATGACTGCTCTCATTTCCAAGCCTATTTAAAATTAATTTTACTACAGTTTCGTACTTTTCTGGTCCACATGCGATTGCAGCGAATCTAGCGGCAGAAATGTTCCCTGTGCCAAATTCTCCCATAAGAAAACACATTTTCTTTCTAACCTGTAGTAGAATTAATCTTACTTGAATCAACTAAATGTTTTGTTGCCTGGCAGATTTAATCCACATAACAATAGGGTTTAGTCCAGTCAAATATAATGTTCTAACAACAAAGTCAATATTAGATATGTTACATCTACTGTTCAGTTAATAGATATTTTGTTGGATCAAATACACATTTGTTTCGTCATATTCAAAATTATATTTGGCTGACGGTGTCAACTATCTTTGTGCAGGGCTCATTTGAGAATCTGGCATTTAACAAAAACTGTCGCCGAAATTTAAGAAAAATATTTTCCGGTATAGGTTGACTAGTTAATCGTCGGATTAATTTCTGTCTTTCAACAATGTCCCAATTACATTGTACTTTGGGGAATCAGCCACAAAATGGTACAGAATATAACTTATATTTATACAGGCACATGTTTATGATTTATTGGCTAAAGCTTTTCATTGTTACTTACTAATTATTGACTCTCATAAATTACATTATGTTAAATGTAAAAAAATGGTATATATATATATATATATATATATATATATATATATATATATATGTGTGTGTGTGTGTGTGTGTGTGTGTGTGTGTGTGTGTGTGTGTGTGTAACTTTACAGGTTTTAGGTACTATAAAAGTCACTGCAAAAATATTTGGTAAAATCATAAATTGTTTCATAATGTATTGATATATTGATGTATAATTATATGCTGTGATATGATATATCTTGGAAATTAGGTGGCAGTTGTTTTAATTATTCAGAATTCTTTGAAAATATTTCCCAGTTGTGTTTTGCAAACATATAAAAACATTACAGTTAAGTGAACACATACCGTTCTTAACTAGGCCAGGGCCACGGTGTTCGCGCGTGCTTGCCTGCCACCAAGGGGATCCGGGCTCGATTCTCGGTTTTGTCTCTGGCTTTTCGCATTTAATAATCATAGCGTACATTGCAGTTTACTGGTAAGTTTTCTCGTTGATTTCTCGTTTTACTTATCCTTCCAATCCAGTGCTGCTCCATCGTCATCTCGTCTCCCCTCATTGGCTCTCAAGAACAGTTGTGCACGGTCATCTTTAATTTACAGTATTTTCCCAACTGCAAGCATTCCTGAAGGGGTATTATCATTTTTGACATTTCATTCTCTATATGTTAGTCAACTATACATGTTTTGTATTGAAAGGTAGTAAATTATTTTCATTTCATTTGATATTTGTTGAAAGATAAAGAGTGATTATGTTATATCTTAGCTTTCAACAAATGTCAGAAAATATGTAAATAATTCAATACCTAAAAATATAAAATAACGTAGAAGTGTAATATTTAGAATTTCAAAAATTTTGAAACTACCGGAATGCTTGTACTGTTGAAAATTCTGTATGTAAATATGACCGTGCACTACCCCATTAAGAGGTCGTGGTACATAATTCAATGCTAAAAGCATTAACCTATAACTGTAGGTTTCTTGATGCCAATTGGCGAAACGTAAACGAAAGCAATCATAGACAATAGTTTTAACCAACGTTTTAAACAACATTGTTTCCACTGTTACGAACTTCTGAGGCACAATCCCTGACGCCGGAACCTCGTTCATTTAATTGCGGCACAAGAGATCACGTGTAACGAATTAGTAATACCGGATAAATATTTACTCATAAAGTTGGCGAATACCATTATCTAGGATTGTCATTGAGTATTTTATCCACATTGGCTTCGAAAAAAGCGTAGAAATCAATTTATGTTTTCAGAGTTTATTTGTCTAACACACACTCTTAAGAAAGCCATTTAACACGCTCTTCTGGAGAGATAGAGTAGACCCAGACGTTGGGAAGTCACATATAAATGTATGGTCGGAAACTACGTCTCTTTATTTTCATTTATCTCAGCTTTGTGCTGTATCAAGAATTATAAATATGTTTTCTACTCTTGTACGTGTCCTTTCTTTCTTGTATTTTGTGTTGTCACTACTGCGCCAGGAAAGTGTTTCCAACCAAGCATTGCATGTGATTTCCCATCGTCTGGTTACACTGTATCTCTCACGAAAGTTTGTAACCGCTGCTCTGAAACACCATGTATATGTGTGTGTATCTATATATAGGTATGTGTGTGTATGAGTTCGACAGGTACTGAGCCCCGCCTAATATCTTAAACGTAAATCCAATTCCTCACTATAGAAGGGGCTCTGGTGCTTTAGTGTAGGCAACGCTCTAAATGTGGTAGTTCCCTTGAAATATTGGATTATTTAAATTCATTCATAATGTAACTTTTATATTGATTACTAAAAACAAAGCCAGGTAAGGCGTATAGAATGCATACACAGTTGTTTAAATGTCAAATTTGTTTATCTATGAATACTTTTGTGATCCGAGAGATAGTTTTTAATGATGACCTTTTTATTTATTGATTTCGATCTCACATACGAAATTATGGATTACAGTAAGCACACTTGAACTTGCGAATATCTATTACGCAATGATGCAGGTCACGACCGGCTCTGGAGGTCCAAATTTAATCAGTAAAATTATCTGCATGGAGACTAGCATAAATCCGATACACCTAGGAAACTACCCTTGAAAGTTAACATATAATTATTTTGCAATGATTTTGTGTGACAAATTAATGATTTATGTCAATCAGTTTACCAAGAATATATCCTATGCTTTGCAGAAGAAATATTTTTACTATACAATTTGAAAAAATGTAATGGCACAAAAACCGAAAATACAATAAAATTCTCTAACACATCCCGTTAAGAGGCCGTTTCAGTGTATCAGGCGTATATATGCAACCTGCATTAACCCCATATAAATCAAGGTTAATCTTACTATCGCTGTAGCAATAAAAGTATTACACATATCAACATTATCTTTGTGTTACATCAAAGACACGGTCGTTCTTATATTCGCTGCGTTCTGCAAAATCAAGTATATCAACGTGATGCAAAAAAGTTTTGTAAAAATTATACACTTGACTTCAGCGCATGCAGAGAAAATACGAAATATTCTGTCCTGGATAAAACGCAAATGTAACGCTATGTGTAACATTCTTATTTCTATAACGATAGTAATATTTGCCATGATTTATATGGGGTTAATACGGATTACAAAAATTCACCTGAAATACTGAAACGGCCTAGGCTGTGGATTCCAGTGCGTTTTCAGATCGACATGTCATTAATTTCAATTTGATTGATCAAAAGTGGCTCGCATACCTTCCACGAACACGTCGAACGAAACACAAAAATCGTGAACTCGCTATATTAGCCAGTGGCGCGATACGCTCGTAGCTTGCCGCCAATGACGAATTCCTGCCATGTGTTCATAATAGAGAGAAGAAATATCGCCGACGGCTAGCGACACGAACTTGTGCTGCCATCTTTTACCTGGAAAAAATAACTTAATAACTGTAAAAGTTTTTTATAAGAAACGTGAACGAAAAATAATGAAATTATATCTGTGTATGCTTGCGAAAAATAATGTAAGACAAATATATTAGTTACTTTTCCACGAACGTACGCAATAGATTGCATTAATTTACGCAAATACAGATATTTTAAGTTAAATTTACTAGCATTAAATTTATTTTAACTTTGCTCTAGCCTGAAAAAATAGTTGCACGAGTGTAAACTTAGAGCATGGATAACTAGAGAGAGTTTGGTTCCTTTGTTGTGAAACCGACATCGAGCGGTAGGCAAAGTATAAGAAAACGACTACAAAATAATGTTGCGTCATCCATTCGTAAAGACCTTGACAAATGAGATTTATAGACTACGGTATCTTTTACAATCAATACACAACAGATTCATGTTTATTCATTCTTTAAATCGCTGGAAAACTAAAATGCCAAGACAATGTAAACAGAACATGTAAACAAACTCTAAGTTTACACGAAAATTAACGAGAATCGATGGATGCTGGTAATATGCGATGGCGAATCATTCTGCAAATGCTGCTTTAAATGTGAGTGATATTTAAATTCAATATGCTTACCGCTATATAGTAATAAATAATAAACTTGTTTCGCTCGGTGCCCATCAACAGCTGATTAGATCTAGGAATCGCTTCACAGCATGGAAAGTGATAGGCAATCAGCTCTCTAGTTGTTATCTATGCTCTAAAAGTGTAAAAAACTTTTATTCTTCTTTGTATCCGTCGCCAGCGATGAGCGTCAAATCCAATGTCAGCCGCTCGTGCAATGTTCTCGACTCCCGTTGCTAGCGTCTGATTGGCTGACCGCTCGTCGTTGGGCGACACGTCGCTCTATTGTGAAAACCCCTTTAAGAAAAATTGTATACTCTGAAGGTAGGCAGTACAAGTAGTAGAGAGTAACCGACAACAGCGGAATTACACCTTCAAATTGCGAGAAGCACTAAACTGAGACATTTATTCCATAGAAGTGATGATTTATCGCGAGAAGACTTAACTGTTTTCTGGGTTTCAACGTATGTTCAGCTTTTCAAAATATTGTTGGCATTCGCTTGTACGTGGAGCTGTTGCCCTATTTGTCTAAGCCGATAAGAATCCCGCTTGTTTGGTGACTGTAGGGTGTCTAGGAAAGGGATGCTATTGTTGGATTCAATTTCATGAGTGAACTGTATTGATGGCTTGAGTGAATTGAAGAAATCTGAAAATCCGGCCAGTTTTTCCAGACCACGTTGCCAAACAAGGAATGTGTAGTCTACATATCGCAGCCAAATTTTGGGCGGAGTTGTTGTGTTACTTAGTGTCTCTTTTTTCCAGATTCTCCATGCATATGTTTGCTATGAGTGGTTTATGTTGATGTTTTCGTTGGTTTTAACTTGTGTTGTGTTGTATATTGTCTTGTGTTTGTTATCCACTGTTCACTGTTTTTGTCTACTTCCATCTTGTTTCGCATTGGGAATCTGGTTCTATATTTGTGTCTGTCTTTTGTGTCTATCTTTTGTGTTTGCGTGTTGTGTCGATATTTAACTGAATTCTGTTTCTAGAATTCTTTGTTATCTAATATAACAATTATTTTGAAAAAAAAAAGTTGACAGAATTCCTCTGGGATTGCTTTTTCTATATTTTTGGGTGCGTTTTATGTTCGTTTTATCTTGTTCGTTTTCGTACTTTGTCATTCAACACAGGTTTGATCAGCTAAACATGAGCAATGGCGTATGTCCGCAATCAATAAAATTTAATTGTAAACTCCCGTTGTAACAAAAATTTAAAAATCTAATAAACAGCTGATGTTTGCACGATTTTACATATATTCTTGGAGACTAATCTACAGCTTAGTGAACCCACGAATTTTTCCCGTCACTAATTGTTATGAACATGGAAGATTCGCACTATTTTCTGGCAGCAGACTAGACTAGAAGCTATTGTTAGAACGACACTGGAAAATCGCGAAAATATTTAACATGGTCTCCAATAAACTGTAGTATCTCAATCGTGACATGTGCGAACAGTTTTCTGACTAACCAAATACGTTCTGTGTTACAACTTTTCAGTTCTAATTGGGTCTGTTGAAGAGGGACACGGTACTGCATATAAACAATAGCCAATATAAGTGCAAAACCTTCAGTGTTATACATAGTATGTTGGAGCCTAGCAAACAATAAACTTTTTCCGCGATTTAACAGTGTCTCTACCTATTGTATGCTCGTTCGAAGCCTCTCGTTGACTGACAATGACGTGACCTTTCGCGGAGAACTCTGCTGACCAATAGTTAAATGTTAGGGTGGAAGATTGATCAGCATACCGTACAGTGATCACACACCTAACTGGTATCACATAGTATAGTGTTCCTTGACAAATGATATCACAGATTGTACTTTCGCATGTACATGGCAGTTAAGTAATGTCTGTCAACAAAAACAACGTGAAATTTGCTAGAATGTTTTTATCGTCTTGTTTAGTGGGACTTCAATAAGCGGTTAACTATTATTATTATATTTGGAAAGTAATGTCTCTCTGTTTTCGTTTTGCTAGTAATATAGGTATTTTTCTTGGTAGAGTAGCCTAAAAAACCGTTCTTAACTATTTTGAAGAGCCCCAGATAGACGTCTGTAACAGCCGTTTAGTAATATAAAGACGTATTTTTTCTTTTGCAAAAGTTATCAACTTTTAACAATATAAGAAAGCAGAGATTAGAACACTTTCATCAAGTTTTTTGGAAGGAAAATAAAACTACGGTTTCATAGAATTGTTTTCTGCAAGAAATTTTAGCTAGTTGATTACATAACCGCAAACATTTTGTTTTAATTCAAAAAAAGTTCTACACAGTAACCGTATATAACAGTGTCAAAAAATTCAACATTAAGGGCGACGCCTACCTGCGCGTTAGAGGCCCTGCAACGACGGAGACATAAGGTCGACATCGAAACGTGCAATCAAATGTCGCATCGCCTCAACGAGCCAAGCGCTGAAATAGTGTGCAAGGTTCCCGCAGAACCGTTTTTACTATGGGACTTTCAGCGACAACACTATATTGTTATCGTACGTTATGAAAGGTAAAGGTTTGCTCTAGACGCCTATTTTATTGAGAGGCTTCCGAAAATTAATAACCTTGCATTAAAATGTATGTGAAAAGTTCCAATTAAGCCATTTTCACACTAAAAAAAAAGCACTTGTTAGAAACGAAAGTAGGGTGTGCCGAGTAAATAGGACTGTGTAAGTGTCCTTAAATGCTTTTCGTAGACTAACCGCGTGAAAGCACGTGGAATAGTTTCCGATAAAATAAGGATTGTTAAAGGTTTGAACGTCTCTTCACGATCCAGATAGCTATTTACTACACATTTTAAAAAGATTACACTGCCACAAACGTTTAGTTTTAATTCAGAAAAACTTCTACACAGTAACCATATATAGCCTAAGTGTCAAAAATTCAATATTTACAGTGATAGCTATTTCCTACAAATTATAAAAAGCTAATATAGTCTATGTAAAATTCAAATAGATGAACTACGATTCTAAAATCATAACCGTCATATTTGTTTCAAAATTACAGTTGAAGTGTCAAGTAAAAATCCAGTCTTGATGACAAGTAAATAGGTTTCAGCTTACTTTCTCAGCTCATTAGCCTGTCTCACGTATTGTTGCAGTAACTTTATTCAGAAGTTCATCGGTCATTGTGAATCTAAATTTGGAATCATTATTTTAAATGTAGAAACCTAATCATGAAATCATAGATACGTGTGATTCAAAATTACATATAAGTTACAGATTATTATTGACATTATTTTTATGTTTAAGTGACAATACATCAAATATAGACTTCTTAAATTTAATTTGGCTTCCATTTCCTGTATCTAATGATTAAAAACAAAGTTTATGTGGTATATTTATAATACACTTCTAGACTTCCTAAATTAATAATTCACAATCAAGAGAACACTAAGCTGTAAACTAATTATTAGCTATTCTTAACGATGGTTGTAAAATAGAGACAAATAGTGACAAAAACGCAAAATTTCAGTACATTATTGCCACTTTTTAGTATTTAAATAGGCAATTCTAAAATCCAGCAGATCTACAGTAGATCTGGCAACTCTGCGGAAATCGTAAACAGATATTTTGTAATTTAACATCAGTTATTCCATAGATGAGTATATAATATGAAGAGACAAAATTCCGCACTTCGGACGAGAGGTGGTAAATGTGATCGCAACCGCTTTAAATCTTTCTTTTACTTTAAAGTAAGGAATGACTCTCGGCTGTGTTAATGCACAGTAAAATTGTGTTAACTTCAGCAGTGATGAAAAATAATACTTCGTTACCTATGCGGAATTATTAGAAACAATTTTCGGCAGTGAAAAGACAAGTGCGAAAACTTTGCAGAGCGTAAAATATTGGAGTAAATACAGGTAGCTGCTGCGGTATCACGATTCGTGACGCTAAACCATATATGCATCTCGTTATGCTGATATTGCATCGCAAATTGCGATGGGATGCCGCTTAAATTAAACACTGGCATATATTCGGCATGTTCGTCAAACTTAAAGGCATAACACATTTTATATATTGCAATGTAAAAGCACTGTTATGGGTACAACGTGTTCAATATTTCTACATAATTTAATTATGTTTACAGTTAAGAGTATTGCAGTACGACCGTGCGAGTAGTTAGTTTTCACAGAAGTAGACGTGTGATAATACTGCGCTTGCTTACGTGTGAACTCTGCTACACATCTTTAAAAACAATTAATGTATATGTAGATACATTTATGAATAAATTTTTTATTAAGTGTAAGTGTTGTTTAGGACACATGGAATATAACTGCTCAAATGAAACTATGTCTGGAATTAACGCACTGTGTTTCCTAACATTATTAAACTGTAAAAGTATTGCATATTTTCGGTTTCTATACACTGATGATACTGTACATTAATATGAAATTAAAAACAATCATGAAAACGCTGCAAATGTATCACGAAACTGAATTAACTGGAATTAGCTTAACTTAACCTTAGCTTCACAACACAGATATAGGAACAGGTAAGACCAACAATTATGCTTATAAGTTGCAGCTTTTTCTATGTGTTGTGTAAAACTGTACTACTAATAGCGGCGTTGAGAGGAGAAAAGACGAGACTAAGAAATATACTTAACGTTGTTACATGAATAAATACTGAACATTCGGCTAATCTTTGCGTATACTTTTGAAGAGGAAGACTAATTGAACTCTAATCCTAAAAGAAAATAATATTTAAGCTCACGGGACGATGAATCATAAACGCGGAGGTAACGAATTGGCGATTAACAAAATAAAAAGTTTGCTAATTTAAAAGTATTCGTTTTTTATCTTCATTTTTGTCATTCTGCAGAAATCCAGACAGTAGCGGCCCATAACCATTGTTTTTTCTCCTTTTTTTTTTATTTTAAGCGCATTTCATAAACGTTGGAAATTATTAAGCTTAACGAAGAACAATATTGTCTTTTGCATTATTATTTAGATTATTGGTTGCAGCTTACCTCGCTTCCGATTTTATGAGTAAGAGTCAGTTAATTGAGATCGAGATAAAATTTCATAAATTAGTTCCGCTATTAGGAATCGGAGACTAAATTGATAGATTAATCGTACGTATTGAATAATTTATGCAGTTAGTGAATTGGTGTAATTAACTATTACGCATAATGTTTGTAACAAGAATTTTTTCCTTGCGTAGTTTTAAAGCTGCTAAAAGAAATATGTTTTAAAAAAGAGGGAATACATAATACGAAATATTTAAAAGAATTAATTTAAAAATGACCAGAAAAGTCTCTAAAAGAAGGGAAGTTAAAAATCAACCAAATTTTGACACACACACCGAGCTACAAGTCATAATTAATAATTAACTATTGTTCATTTGGATAGTTATCGATTACTTGTTGCATTTACAGTAACGGAATGTATACCCCAAATAGTAAAGTGCATAATTTCAGTAAATAGGTTCGCTTCGGTGAACTAGAAACACAAATTAGCTCCTTGCTGTTTCAAAAGCTTTTTAATTCTTCGCAAATGAACTTTAGTGGTCGGAGAAGAGGAGGTAAATAACGGTAATTCGCAACGCTACTGCGTACCGCATTAACGTAGCGAGCCACCCAGATAATAAATATTGTTTCGTGGTACTGCAACCGCTGTATGAGGGAGGGGGAGGGGTGGTAGTTAACCACGATCTCCACTATCCCTGTGCCGCGTTGGAAGCTTTTGTTCTCGCGGGTCAGTCGACCTGCCAGGGGCGGGGTGGATGACCAACCCTTTCATAAGCGCGGTGTAACGTGATTAGCGGCCGGATGCCTGATACCCTGCCCGGCCACATCTGACCCCCGAGGAATCTGTCGCCCTGCGATAGTGCCGATACTCCGGCGTGGTTTAGTCGAATGGGCCGCGCACACGTATCTGCCATGACTAGAGATGATGATATATCGCGAAAATATTTTGTGCCAACATACCATTGAAAACACTGTAGTTTCTTGCAACTTATATGATTGGGTGATGTGCGTCTGCCAAAACGTAGTTGCCTGCAGACCTATAACAGGCATGAAATGCTAAAATAGCGGGATTCCTATAGGCTCAGTCAAATAGGGTATCATTCCAACGTACAAACAAAGGCCAGTAATATTTTGGTAAGCATGACATACGTTGAAAACTAGCAAATAGTTAAGTTTTCCCGCGATAAACCATCATCTCTAGCCATGACGGATAACCGTGGCAACCCACCCTGCGTGTCGGTTCACAAACCTTGTGTTTTAACAGTTTCCCATCACTACTAGGTTCTTAAAAGACGTACTGCTATTTCACACAAAAAAAAGCGGGAAAACAAACGATCGTTGTGTTCAGTTAAAATCCCCGCCGGCATACGCCTGGGTACCGAACTCTGCTACACCGGAATGCGAGTTCAACATGTTAACTTGTTATCTTTTCTTTATTTAATTTTGTTTCCTTGGTAACTATTAAAATGCGTTTTTCAGAGTGTAACTGGTCTTAAAAAAAAACTACAACGTACATTTCCAAAAAGATTACTAAGAAACTCCTCACCATTTATTTTTCTTGAAAAATCTTGCTTGCGATCAATTTTTCTATGCAGTTGCAACTAAACGTGTGTTACAAACTAAATGGTTTTGCTTCACGTACTCATTGCTAGAGACCGAAAAAATTCACGGATTCACTTACCTTGTAGGCTAACCTCCAATAATATATGTACACTAAAGCCAACAACAGCTCTTCATTAGCTGTTCGCTGACACAGTGATATCGGACTGCATTTAGTTACATTTTTTTTTATTTGGTCGGCGACTTACACGAGGTGTCAAATAAGTCAAGGACCAATTGTAAAAGTGACTCAATTTTACAGATGCTGGAATTATAGCTCGTGCCTAAAATAAAACGCGAATTTTTCAGGTCCCTACTCATGGCTAGAGTCGCGGAAATTTCGCGGATTCAACTGAGGAGAGGTTGGATTTCTGAGTCATGTATATGTTGGAAACTTATTCTAGCTGGTCATTGTTTATAAACGTGACCTTGACGACTCCGAACCAATGACGGACATGCATTATAACACTCATAGACTCCCGCGCTACATCGTAAAATGTTTAAATGCTCACTCACTGGAGCAGCAGCCAATGTACAAGTATCTGAGGAGAGAGTGTACACAGGAGTGTGCAGTCCAGCCTGCTGGTCGTTGAACCCACGAAATATCCAGGACTCTACTCATGGCTAGAGACCAGAAAAATTCGCGTTTTCTTTTAGGAGCAAGCTAGTGATCCAGAAGCTATAGGTAGAGCCACGATTTTATGGCGAAAAGATTTTTGCACCACTTGGTTCCAATGCCTTATGTTTAGAGCCAGTGATTTTTGGTGAAAAGAATTCTGCAACAGTTTCAGTCAATGCCTTATGTTAATAACTGTTTCTCTGCCTCAAGGTCAGTGATTGGAAGTTTTTTAACTTTCGGCGTCTCGGTGCCCGGTGCCTACCCGCAAATCACGGACGTGTTTTGTCGCGGTAACATTGTTCTGGTTGGTGCAGTCAAATGGGCCAAGCCTCTGCCCTATTATATTCTGTCAATAACCACGAACCAGATTTGCAGGTGTGCACGTAAGGCACTGAAACAAGTTGTTGCAAAATTCTTTTCACCAAAAATCACTGGCTCTACTTATGTTCACATCCGCACCTCTGTTTCATGGTCAGTGATTGGACGTTTTAACTGTCGCTTGTCTTGAGGTTCTACTGGCAAATCACAGACGTATTGCGTCACAATAGCCTCATTGTTATTGGTGCAGTCACATGAGGGACGTGTCTGAGCAAAGACACGCTGCCAATAGCCGTGAAGCAGAGCTGCCGATGTGCACGCGAGACACTGAAACAAAATGTTGCAAAAATCTTCTCGCGACAAAATCGTGCCTCTAGCTATAGGTCTGTATCACGTACACAATTGGGCGTTGACTTACTCGACACTTCCTGGAAGTAGCTGAGCCAATAATAAAACTGTAACAGAATACAAGCCCACTTAATCATGTCAGCGAGCAGCTAATAAACAGCTGCTGTCTGCACTATTTCACATATATTCTAGGAAGCTAGCCTAAAGGTCAGTGAACCTGCGATTTTTTTAATCTCTGCTCATGGCTAATGAACGTAGTTGAATCGCAGAAAACCCACAGTGAGAAAAATGCACGGCACGAGACAATGAGGAACAAATATACGAAAGAAACAAACCAATGCCGAAGTCAACAAATACGCAAATGATTTGTTTTTTTTTTTTTTAATCTTTTTCGTATTTTTGCCTTTCATTTTCTCGTACTTTGTTCTTTTATGCTACTGTGACATCCCTGTAATTAAACAACAGCTCTAAAAATTGAGTACATTCAACAAAATCATTCAGTTCACCACACAGCCCTACAGCAAAACTCACTCAAATAAAATTTGTGTTTTGGCAGAGAATGTGTATTTTGTACGCAAGTGTCCCAGTGCAAGAATGCACTTTTACGTAACCGCGTTTGAGGTTAACTCTACTACAGGTTATAAAGATCAATGTTAAAATTTGGTCACAGGGAACATTTCTGCCGCTTGAGCGCTTTTATCGGTAACGGGTGCAAACTGACCAATCACAGAACTTTCCTGAATTTTAAGTTACCTGAAGTTGCTAATTAGACAGTTTATGCAAACCAGATTCAACCCACATTTTCATATATGCTTGACAAAATAATATAGAGGTATGAAGGAATTGGAAAACCTTATTCAACATAATTCCATACGTTAAGAAAATTATGACGATGCATTTAAACTTAACCAACACAAAATCATCTTTTGTGATTTCGCTATACTGTAATAATCTTTGTTTTTCGATTTGTGAGTTAACTCTTTATTTTACATAATATTGTCCAATTTAAAACGTGAAGTTAGTTTCACTTCACTTAAAAATTAAATTAAATTAATTCTGTCATTTCTAAGCCTGTTTAAATTTAATTTTATTACGGTTTCATATTTTTCTGGTCCCTTAGCGACAGCAGTGAAACTAGCGGTTGAAGTTTTCCCAATGCAAACTCTCCTATAAGAAAGAACATTTTCCTTCTGACCTGTTGTAGAGTTCCCCTTGCCGTGGTCCACGTGACCTTTGTACTATGTACACTAGGAATGTGAGGCATCCACTGATACTCTCTCCCTCTCTTTCCTTTATCCGTTCTCCTGACACGAGGAAGAGGAAACCCGACCATGAGCTGATGCTGCTGTAAACTTCGAGAATGTCTGGCTCTAGGGTGAACAGAGAGGACCCGAACTATCGTCTGGAATCCCATACCCGTGTGTGGCCATTGCGGTGTGCCTAGCTCCACTTCGTTTGAAGTGCTCCTCCTGACTTGCATCCGGGTATGTGGCTGGCGGTAAAATATGTTCGACTCGCTTCAACTAAGTCGTGAGGAAAGTTTGAGATTGGCTTAAAAATTAAGTCCACAATTAAAGATAATGAAGTAGTACATATGACCTAAACTATACCCATAAGATCCAACTCAGTTTACTTCGGACTCCATCTGTGAAAATTTACTATACTCCGTTTCATATTTCTTTAGAAAATTTTAAGAGTTTATATAATACTAAGCTAGTGAGTGAGAGATTTCGGTCAGCGCTTAACATCGAGGCCTTGAGTGCTGGTGAGGGATGACATGGAGTGAGTACGGAGCGGCGCCAGAGTGAAAAGGCGAGGGAAACGGGAGATCCCTGAAAAATCACGTGTGTCTAAGTCATTAATAATATTACTAATACAACGCATGTATGATGTAAGACAGATATTTATGGATGGTGTATGTTCATACTGGAGACTAGTGTGTATAGATCCTGCATAGATCTCGGCATTACCACACAATAGCGACTAGTGGGCCTTATTCGGTACAGGTACCTTATTAGGTGTAAAATAATTATATCCACTTTCACAGCAGCATTACAGTTAGATGCAATATGATAATTAAAAACACACGGTTGTTGAGTGTAGATGTGATAATTATTAAATATGGTTCATTTCAGGTTCCAAATTTGCTGAGGTTAGAAAGTTCGCTGAGTTTATTCTGTTTAGTAGTGTAACATTGCAAAAATGTTTAGCTTTTAACACGATCAAATATGGCTGCCAAATGTATTTAACTGAACAGGTTTAAGAACTCTAGTGTGAACGTGGCCTTAAAATGTACCAGTTAACATATTAATGGCATCACATGAAGTGAGCCAAGAGTGAAGCTGCTTTACGTTAAAAAGTGTTGGTATATTGTTATTACGTTATAGTTTGTAGAACTCATTACTTCTTTAACAATTACTCTACACTAGTAAAATCTCAAGAGTGTTTGTGTAGTTCACGCAATGTGTCATGAATGAATTGAAATATTCTTTTGTGGCTAAAAGTTATGTTTCATGCGCTATCCCTTTATTTTGCACAGTGCGATGTATTGTGTAACAGTAAAATCATTATTGATGTAATTTAAATTAAATCCCTTATATTATTATTACTACTTTTAATAACCTACCAATACACGTTTTATTTAAATCAGCTAAAAGGTAGTTCTTACTACTCTCGTCACATTTTAGATGCCTTTTTTCTACTTGTCGCATTGTTTTAAGGAAGGGTTGGAAAATATATCACGCAGACAAATTTGTTTGTGGCGAGGGAAACTCAATTATTCCATTGGACGCGCGTATCCGACGTTCTAACTCTATGAAGTTAACATCTAACTTTTTGTTGGAACATAAACCTGATCTGGCTATATGAGCAATATTATAGCCTGTTCACAGAAAAATAAGCATTTTAGAATATATTTTCCTGTCAATACTGCTTGTTTCTTCCAGTACCGAAATAATTCACATTTACAGCAAGGGAAAAATCAGGAATTTAGAACTGCGTAATTTATCGTGCTTACTCTGAAGCACAACAAAGTAAATAAGCTGTGTTCGATCTTGAGGATAACCTGCAGTTCGTAGGACTATAATTCTTTCTTTCAATTAGCTTCTCTGTTTTATTTTAACGTGAAACTGAGGAGATATTCACAAAAAAAAAAACGAAAATAACGACGTCGTGCCGGTAGTTCGAAGTTATTTGCGTAACAGAAACTACCAAGTGAGTGATGTACTGTCTGTGTTTATAAGCCCATTAGTCGCGTGTAATAAATTGTATTGGTCTGTTATCATTTGATAAAATTGAGAAGTATAAAAAGAATATAAACGTTTTGATACTAACTTCATTGTCGACACCATTATAGAAGTAAAAAGTACCTGTCTTAACACGTAAAATCATAGCTTTAAATTATGATAATCGTGGAAAAATATAATATTTCTTAAAACTTCAAATAAAAAAATTAACTTCCAAAAAGGTTTTTATGAAAATCCGTTCATATTTGCAGATACGATTGCCAGGCCTGAAGACACTTCCATACCATAATAAACTAGTGAATTATAGACTACGTATAAACACGCACACCTTGAAACCATCAAAACTTAATTCACTCTATAATAAACTTTTACCTAAAATTGCCGTCAAGGTCCCTTAGAGGTTCATATTTCAGGAAAATGGAGCATTAATGTTCTATACACACTTTAAATAAAATAATATTTTGCTTCAACGCAAGCTATGTTGTGGTTAAGAAATATTTTCTTTGAAATTAGCAATCGCAGAGTAGCTTTATCAAAAATAAAATTTGAATTTTGGAGCAATGCCAACATGTTTTTGACCTAATATTTTTTAAATTATAATTATAGTAAATTAATTTGAGTTTTATAACCAGGTTCAATGATTAAAATCATTAATTTTATTTTACTACTAAATACTGTCTTAAAAATTCCTTGTAAATTTACTATCATAAAGTAGTTGTCTATATAATTTGAAGGTTTTCTTTCCTACAAATCAAGATGTATACATCTTTTTGAACAGCGCCAAATATCGTATTATTTTTATAAAGAAAACGCTTTTACAGTTAATTAATTTAGGAGACTTAGCCTATATGTGTGAGACATTTGTGCCCTAAACAAAGTATATAACACATTTACCATTGCTAGATGATTAGCGCCTTTTTTACTCTATGAAAATTGTTTGGAAAATAGGAAATAACTGTTTTCTTATAAACATAATGTATATGATGGTAATTAGAAAATTATTGTCTCACCATTAAAACTATGTACCAAAGTATAATTTTCCCGCACTTGTAACGTTTGTAAATTCAAAATTTGCCGTAGATATTTATGTGATGTAATTTGAAAGCTATAATTCCAATTTTTTTTTATTACTTGATAGTTTGTTTTAAAACAATTACTTATTTCATAGCTTCATTTCAGATCACAGTGATATGTAAACATTTCTCTCTGGTTGAGATAATCTATGGTTGTATATTGTTTGGAAGTTTTCGGAAAAGAAGTAAATTAAAATACCTGAAAAATGTGAAATATTGAATTCTGTATTTATAAATAGTAAAATGGCACGTAAGCTGGAAGAGAAGCTGTAAACATCTAATTCATAATTGATGTGAGATAAGTACCTTTTATTCTAAATGATTTATTGTGTTTCATCAGCAAGCAGATAACGTTTATTTAATTTTTCTCATTTTTTTTTTGTGGTTTTTAATCTATGTTTTCAAAATTTTACCCGATATACCTAAGTTAAAATGAAGAGAAACTCATTAACTCTACTAAAATTATATAACAGCACACTTAATGAAATTATATCCATACGAGATATCTATATGAAAACGTAGCAGGTATAAAAAGTTAATTAACGTGAAACATTTGCAACCATTTTCCCTAGGTCGCAGTTGTACTCTATTTTCGTTTTAAATAAATGTCTGCTCACGAGTTACTAGGATTATACGAAATTTTGCGGCATGTATAGTTTTTAAATCAGTTTTAATAATTAGTGAAAACTTGTTCCGTTGGAGTTTAGGGACAAGTTTTGAAGAATAAATTTCCTCTGTTAAAAAATGTACGCTATTGCTTACCAAAGCTTGTGGAGAAAAAAATTTTATAAAATCACTCTCGCGACAGACATTCGAAACATGGTTTATAAAACTGTTGGTTAAAGGCACAATATAATGATAAACATAAGTTCCTAAATAAGTTACTATTATGAATAATGTTGCATAACATTCTAAGCATACCGGAACCATGCGAACTGAAATTATTTTCAATTAAATATAATTCACTTTATCTGGCGTATAAAATCGTGGACGAATGAGGGAGATACGTAAGTGTAGGCATTTATTCGTTTTATATATATATATATATATACTTGCGGCTTATTCGTTATATTGTGTTGACCCTTTTTTTACAATATGATTAAATAACTTATTCCAATGGGAGACCAGAAATATAAAATGGAAAAGTGACTAGTGACTTTATTTTATCTGCATCAGCTACACGTCACACCAGAGTTCGTAAGTTACACAATTTCTGTTTTTATACCACGGAGACTAATAAAAGATAAAAAAAAAAAGTATATTTCTTGACGAAGAAGAAACGTGCTGGAGGAAAAAATTTTTGGAGAGTCTCTTGCAAGTTGTTTAAACCAGCACGGCTCTAAAATAGTGCTTGCCTTATTGAAAATTCACTTACTGCCCCTGGAAACTTAAATTACCTCAGACCCACCAGCAAAGTTCTTTTTCCATGAATATGGAGAAACGTTGCTCGCATGAGAGGAAAATGAAGAGGCAAGAGGGATAAAGGAATTCTGCTTCACGCCAAAACTATAAAGTTAAGCCGGTGCCTCTGGAAAGAGTAAACGGGGTAGATTAAAGAAATTTATTTTAGTATTCCGTGGAGTTACTAATTGCTTCTCTAGTACTAGGAAAAATTTAATTTTTCTTAAAATAATCCTACGTTATGTAAGTTTAACTCAACACCAAATCTGTTTTTGTAACTCTTCTTATAAATCTTCATATTTTCCATGCCAAAAATAAAAGTAGTTTTCAGCCACTGAAGCTTATGCATGGCCCTGGTTGAAACATAATATCTAACTGTAAAAGTACTAACTTAACAGCGACGTTCACTGTCGTTTTGTACGACCGAATACGTTATCCCTCGTTCGCAGAAGAAAATCACAGCTTATATTCGCTTAAATTAAGTGGTTCTTGCCGCAATGCAAGAATCAGTTTGATCGACTTATGCGATCTCGTACGCCAATCCAAATTTGTCAAAAAAAGAGCGTATACATTGTCCATATTTGACTGTGTTCATAATTCACTGAAATACCGGGTCAATTAAAAATAGGTTTGCTGTCGACGAGATGTCTCCATCTACTTATATACCTACAGGAACCTTTACTGTTTGCTTCAAAGGTTTGAGCAACGTACTATTATGAGAGTTCTGTTTAACCGGATTCTACTTTCAAAAAATTAGCTCTGCCAGCTATCCCATAAAGGCATTCCAAAGTAAAAAATTACGTGTTTCTACTTCTTGCGCGCCACAAAAATCAACAAACCTGAAATTAGATAATTGACACTGAAACGACATGTCACGAGCTACGGAATAATGTACACAAAACTCCATTAGAAAATGTGTTTATATTTTAAAACAATATGTGAAATTTCGAATTTTTTTTTTGCTAATTTTAATTTTTGTAATGTTTTTCTATGTACTGAAAACCGTAGTCCTTACCGTGTTGTTTAGATATGAATTATTTTATTTGGACAAATACCATGCCAATTTGCCATGATATGCCACTATGATAAAACGAATTTTTTTTACGAGGAAAATGTACACCCACGTAACATCTACAAAACTAACATGGCTTCATGCTAACATAAAATTAAGTGTTTTCCGTATTTAACAAAGCAACATTGTGAATATTAAAATACATATTTTTTTGTTGATTAAGTGGAAATTATTTTCAAACAACAGCGCAACGGTGACGTTTGACTCGCATTCAGGAGGACCACTTACGATTCCTGGTTACGGCTGTCCAGATTTTGTTTTTTTTTTTTTATTTGCCGAAATCTCCCCCCCCCCCATGTTAAGACCATGATCTTTCATTTATTTCAAACAATTGCAAATAACTCAAATATTCTTAACAAAATACTTTGAAAAAATTCCATACTCTGTACAGTCACACGATGCACAATTTTACCAGAGCGTTTTTTTAATACTGTACCGTTCGCTAGTAAAAAGTTATTTTTTCTTCATTTTGGCTTATTTTTAAAAACAAAATATGTGATACTTCTGGGGAAAACATCTTCGTTTGGTGTATTGCAACAGAAAAATTCAGAAACATACGATGATACGTAAGTGTTAAAACTGTAAGAATGAATTGTTGATATAGGCTTATGTATTGATTTGGGTTTAAAAAATATTTTAAAAAGACTGCAAAACTAAAGAACGAGGTCTTAATTCCTTCCTCGGTGAAGGGTCGTGGCTAACAGATCTCCCAGTTCCTCTCACTGTGTCAGGTAATGTGTCACGGTTAATTATAATCTGTCGTCGACGATACGTAAATCTGCTTGCTTTAACCAACCAACATGCCTCAATCATTTTTTTTTTTTTTTTTAAATTCTGGCGGACTTTATTTCCACATTTCCTATTGTGGTATATTTTTTTTACTGCTACTTGATACCAACATAATAATAAATTATGGAACTGCTGTGAGCATTGTAGTGTTTGGTTGTTATCTATCAAAACATGAGACTCTGGGTTCGGCTATTATGAATGATAATTTGATGTTAATATACCATCTGTTTGAACAAATTAAATATCATCAACACAATGAGACCTTTTTTACTATAGGAATAATAATAACATCGTTTAAGACAATACGCAAATTTCATGTTCCATCTCATTTTCAGGGTGGAGTTCGGGCAGAAGTAGAATGATAAAAATATCGCTGACTGGAAAGTAACACTGTGACAATTTGTCAATGTGAAGGATAACGAACCACAAAACTAATAATACAATATGCAGAGTTCCAAGCAGTAATCCATAAAGCGCCCAGTGTAGAGTCAATTTAAACAAATATGTTATCTTGACTTCTCATCAAATAATTTATGAATTTACAAGTTTGCAGAACATTATAGTTTCAAGTTAAGGTATCGTTCAAACTAGAGTAACTAATAGACCCTGCGCTGGGAATAAAAACTTTACATTACCGGAATAAATAATCTTCTCGGCAGAAACGTATCAGAAGCTGTCTCATGTTCCTTAGAATTAATTTCTGGACACCCTCCCTTCAGTAGGATAAGTAGTAGGATAGCACATTCCGTAATTCCCAGATTTTAGTCAAAATTCTCCTTCAATCCTCCATAACTTTTTTAACCATTCCTAACAAAACTTTTCTTTTGATTTTCCGCACATAACATATTTACATAGCACATGCACTAACGCCTATAAATGTGTGACAATACATATAAAATTGGAATATTACTTACAGAAATACCTAAGTATAAATTTATGATGAGAAAATCTAAACTGAATTCAATGAAACGTATATTAAACAAAGCATTCATGTCAACTAGTTATTACGTTTTAAAGTTCAAAATCTGTAATTCATAAAGTATTAATTCTGTATATTACACTATATTTTAATTATTTACGTTTCTTCTGTTGATAAAGAAGGCATTAATTTGCAAACGACGTCAAACAGACTCACCTGTAAGATGTTAAATTTTGTTCACGCCGGTCTGCACATTGGAAGTTCAACGTGACATCAATCGACGTCGCAAACATTTTTGATACTTTATACTTTGCAAAATAATGTTGCATTTTGCTTAATACTGTACAGAATTGCAACCAAGCCGTAATGAATTACAATTTCACGTACTTAGAAATATTTTGGAAGGTCTTTTTTTTATGACATCTTGTGGTGAGTATTTACAAATATACTAATGCTGCGTGCCTGAACACTGACATAATAGCAATGGTCACAGTTTTTATTTGAGGCTTTGTAACGGCTAATTTGCAATAGAATAGAAAATTGTATGCTTGTAAAAACATTTAACGTTATTAGATAATACTCTAAAGAGAAAAATATAAGTGTATATCTAAATAACCGTTTCCATCACCTTGGATATAATAATTTATAACTACAATACCAATTAGAACATGACCTAACTTAATTTTCCAAGTAGATTGTTAAGAACAGCCGTGATTACTCTATGGATAGTATTTTATCCTTGGTTGTTTTGTTGTTGATTAAAAAATGAAAGGAATGAAAACCAGCAAAAAATTAGAATATTATTAAATTAATTATATATTTCATTTATAAAAGGATTCAGCTTAAATATGAGTTATGTTAATTTGCCAGAGAAGTTTTAGGTAAGAAAAGGATTGGTAATCTTTTTCCGTTCTCAACATATGGTGACCCCGACGTGATTCTAATAGTAGAAGTATTTTAATGTAAGCTGTATATTTTTTAATTGTATTGCTGAAAACCGAAGCTATTGATACGTTATTGCCAGAAAGGAAGCCAGTGCGCTCCTTTTTTTCACTTGTTAGTCTGTTGTCAGATAATTCAACCGAAAATGAAGTAAGAACCAAGATTGCTACTTTAGAAAGGTTAGGCGGAGAATTGTTTTCCTTAGACGAAGAAATTTCAGTGGCTATGCTACAAGCTGAAGATAAAACTGACACAGACTATGAGGAAGAGTACATTACTGTTCAGAAATACAATGAGAAACTAGGTAGCACCAGATTATAAGTATAATTGTTTCTAGACAAGTCAAATTCTAGTAATCAAGCTTCGTCAATAAATTCATCACCCACTTCACGAAAGATACTTAAGCTACCCAAGATAGAACTGAAGAAATTTAAGGGTGATGTTAGAATTTGGTTAAGTTTCTGGAGTCAGTTTAGGCGAATTGACGAAGACAAGGAGATAGAGGCGGAAGACAAATTTCGGTGTCTCATACAAGCAACTTTATAGGGAACGAGGGCACGAGAAATTGTAGATAGTTTTCTCCCCACAGCACAAAATTATCCTAAAGCGATAGAATGTTTGAAGGAAAGATTTGGTCGTGAAGAATTGCTTGTTGACTTTCATGTAAGAGAATTGTTAAGGTTGAGAATGCTATAAAAAGTCAAACGAAGGTAGACACTGTTCATCTGTACGACAAGTTGGAGTCGTACTTAAGATCACTTGAATCTATCGGAATGACATCTGATAAATATGCTGCAATGTTATTTCCTTTCGTAGAGTCCTGTATTCCCGAATACTTGTTAAGAGTTTGGTTAAGAAGTCCTTCAAAGGGTGATGATGATTATGACCATGAGAATAATGCACATAGTAAGAAGTTAAAACAGTTACTGTATTTCCTGAAAGGCAAAGTCGAAGGAGAAGAACGTATTTGTTTAGCGAAAACCGGATTTTAGCCACACGAAGAAGTAGACAGTTACGATAAAAAAGGCAGAGACTTAAGAAGTGTAGCTACAGCAAGTGAACTGTTCTCTGGAGAAGTCGCTGACAAACGGAAATTGAATTGTGTGTTTTGTGAAGAAAAGACACACGAGTCCAAAGAATGCTTTCAAGCGCAAAATATGTCACTCGAAAATAAACACAAAATATTAAAATACTCAAGGCGACGTTTTATTTGTTTTAAATCAGGACAACGAGCAAGGGAATGCAAGGTTAATGTGAAATGTTTGCTTTGTGCTAAGAGACACTGGGCTATTGTATGTCCGGAATTATCGCCAAAACGAGAACGTAAGCAAAACAGTAAGGAAATAAAATAATTGGAAAATGATAAAGGGAGTTCTACTCTCTCCAATCACTGTCGAAATGGAAGTGTTTTGCTTCAAACTTTGCACGTGAAGCTTGAATCATGTAAGAAGACAAATATTTTTAGAGCAATTATCGACTACGGCTCACAAAGATCATACATACTGGCAGACACTGCAAATGAAATGGGCTACTCAGCGATCAAATCTGAACATCTAGCACATGCTTCGTTTGGCGGGATAACATCTCAGGAAATAAAACATAAATGCTACAATATTCTGTTGAAGAATGTAAAGGGAAATTACTCTTGTAACATTGAAGTGTTAGACCAACCTATCATCTGTGGAAATATAAACAGAATTGATACTTCCAACCCACTTGTCAGAAAACTGAAGATGAATAATATTCACCTCACTGATGTCGGAGAAGATGAACCACCGATAGAACTTCTTTTAGGAGCTGATGTTGCTGGAGTGTTGTATACAAGCAAGATAGTAAATATGTCGTCTGGTTTAGTTGCTGTGCACACACATCTTGGATGGGTAATGATGGAAATGTTTGACAACGATCTGAATCAGAGTAATCAGACTATGATATAGACCTTGCTGACCCATGAACCTAACATTGCAGATTTGTGGAAACTAGAAGTCTTAGGAATTTCAGATCAGCGAGAAGACTTAAAACAAAGTGAAGAAGAGGCAATTGTATTGGACCACTTCAAAAAAAAGTAAATTCCGGTACGGCATGAAGTGAAACTCTTGTGGAAGGAAAATCTGGATTATTTACCTGTCAATTGTGACGTTGCAGAAAAAAGGTTAAGAAGTGTTACTGCAAGATTAATAAATACTTCCAAGTTTTTGGACTATGATACAGTATTGCAGAGTTGGAAGCAGGAAGACATAAACGAAGAAGTACCAGAGGAAAATATCAGTTCCCTTAACTGCCACTATCTACCACACAGGGCAGTCTTCAAAGAAAGTGCAACTACATCAGACCAGTTTTCGATGCATCATGCAAGTCAAAAGGAACATTATCACTGAATGACTGTATAGCAAATGGACCAAATTTGTTCAAATCAATCCCTTCTCTGCTGCTACAATTCCGAGAGAAGAAAATTGGAGTTGTTGCAGATATCAAACAAGCATTTTTGCAAATTTCCATAGAAGAATCTTAGAGAGATTATTTACGTTTTCTATGGTGGGAATATTATGATAAGAAGAAAATTAAAGTTTTCAGACATTGCAGGGTTGTGTTTGGAGTGAAATATAGTATTTTTCTTCTTGGAGCAGTGATTGATCAATACCTTTCGAAATGCTACTCAATAACTCTGACAGTAACACAAAAACTTAAGTTTTCGTTTTATGTAGACAATTGTGTGACGCCAGTTGATAACACTGAAGAATTCAAGAATTTAATAAAGTAATCAAAAAGGTTATTAGAAAGTGGTAAATTTGACTTAAAAAACTGGGAATATACCAGAATGATTTAAGGGTGTTCCAGTGAGGAAAAATCGTAATTTTATATTTGTATAAAATAGGGTTAGTTTTGTAGACATTACTTGATTTTTAGCTCAGCCAGTTTTTCCATAATGTCAGTTCAAAGTCAAAATTTGCATATTTTTACTTCATGCAAAACTTGAAAACCAGTAAACATAATGAAATGGAAAAAATTACATCAAAACTATATTCCACGGTCTACGGCCTGAAGCATATAGAAACCCTTTACAAAAAATATTGTACTTAAAATTTTTTCTAAAATTTGCTAGTTTTTTTATTACTTTTAAAACTTTTTTTAAAAATACAAAATGTTTATGTAAAGGATTTCTATATGCTTCAAGCTGTACACTGTGACATGTAGTTTTGATGTGATTTTTTCCATTTGATTATGTTTATTGGTTTTCAAGTTTTGCATGAAGTAAAAATATGCAAATTTTGACTTTGAACTGACTTTATGGAAAAACTGGCTGAGCTAAATTTTTTTGGTAAGAGGAAAATGTACTCTCAGATAGTGTCTACGAATCTAACCCTATTTCATACAAACATAAAATTATGATTTTTCCACACTTGAACGCCCTTAAAATGGTTAGGAAACCTACCTCAGTTCTTGACTTAAACTGGGATAAACAAGACGTTGTATTATATTGTGATACATTTGGAATTTATATTCTAGAAAATCTAACAAAAATAATATTATTGTCAGTCTCACAACAAGTTTTTGATCCTATTGGTTTCAGCTGCCCTTTCACTACGTATCCCAAAATTTTGCTGCAAGAATGTTAGAAAATGAATTCCAGTTGGGATGCAGAGATACCTGACAATATAAAAAAACAATTTCTAAAATGGTTAGGTGAATTACCTCTACTGATGGAAGTAAAACTCCCCAGATGCATGGCACTTCAAAACTCGGAATCAAATGAATTTCAAGTGTTTTGTGATGCTTCAGGAAAGGCTTATGCAGCTGCAGTGTTTCCGAGAGGTCAAAAAGGAAATGAAATTAGAGCAAATCAAGAGTTGCACCTTTAAAAAATCTAACGATACCCAGACTTGAGTTATTAGCATGCTGTATTGGAGCCCGCCTTGCTAGTTCTATAAGGAAAGCCATAAATGTAGAAATAAGTCGAGAATTCTATTGGACAGACTCGACAACTGCAATGTGTTGGTTTCAACGTGGGGAATGCTGGGGAACCTTTGTTGGCAACAGGGTAAAGGAAATTCGTCTTTTGTCAAAACCTGAATCTTGGCATCACATTCCAGGTCATGAAAATCCAGCGGACCTGCCTTCGCGTGGATGTTCCTTTGAAAGGTTGTTGGATTCTAGGTGGTGGGAAGGGCTTATTTGGTTGAAAAAATAAGAAATTAATTGGCCTCAAGCGGACTGTTAAGTGAACGAGGAAGAAGTAAATCGAGAAAGGAAACTGGGTGTTATAATAACATTGGTTGATGTTTCCGAGGAAGTGCCTTTGGTATTGCAAGTACTTTTCAAGGTATTCAAAGATTGTGAGGATGGTTGCATGGACGTTAAGGTTTATTAAAAATATCAGACAAAAATATTGTAGGGCAATTGGTGACGTGAGTAAATATGAGCTGGAGCAAGCTGAGTAGATAATAATGATAGTCCAGCGAGATGTATTCAATTTGGATAGGCAAGCTGATTTGAAATCTATTAACATTTTTAAGGATGAATAAGGTATTCTCAGAGTTAGGACAAAACTAACAGAGAGCACAGGTGAAGAACATTTTCTATACCTAATTTTGCTTCCAAGTAAACATAAACTGACTGACTTAATCATCATAGAAGAGCATATGTCGATGTGTCATGCAGGAATTGGAACGATAATAACAAATCTCCGGAGAAGGTTTTGGTTATTAAAGGGAGGAGAACTGTGAAAAGAGTAATAACACACTGCATACCCTACAGAAGACGTGCAGTACAGGAAATTGTGATAGCATCAGTACCACTTCCGGAAGGAGTTCTGTTTTATTGTTGATTAAAATATGATAGGAATGAAAACCAGAAAAAAATTTGAATATTATTTAATTACGTATATATTTCATTTATAAAAGGATTCAGCTTAAATATGAGTTATGTTAATTTGACAGAGAAGTTTTAGGGAAGAAAAGGATTGGTAATATTTTTCCGTTCTCAACATAAGTGGTTTTACTAATAAGGAAAATCTACCTTTTTCCGTGATACTGAGGCTTCGAACGAACTTAAGGGGGTGGTTCACCTCAGTTTTCAAGGTCTTTTTTATTTTTATATTTGTACCAGATATATATATATATATATATATATATATATATATATATATATATATATATATATATATATTCATATTTTAGACGTAAATTGTGATTAAATCTTCCTCTTAGGAAATTTATGTATCTCTCATAGTTTTTGCTTAATGAATCGTGAACTTAAAAATTGGCACTTTACGGTTTTATGCAAGTCACTAAAACCAACTGACATACCAAACCGAAAAAATTCACAGTGTATAACAATGTTGGTTGTAGGCTGTGATTTGACACATATAAAAAAATATATATTTTGTATTTTTAAAATTTTTTTGAAATTCTAAAATTTAAGTTTCAAAATTTTTTGTTTTATATAAGTCAAATCATGGCCTACAAAATAGTATACGCTGTGAATTTTTTTTCGGTTTGGTATGTTAGTTGGTTTTAGTGGCGTGCATAAAACCGTTTACGACTCATTACGCAAAAACTATGAGAGATACACACATTTTCTAAGAGGAAGATTTAACCACAATTTATGTCTAAAATAAGAAAAAATATATGGTACAAATATAAAAATAAAAATAGACGCTGAAAACTGTGGTGAAGCGCACCCTTAAGTACCATAAATATGTTGATTATTATAATTGTAATCTTGTTGATGATACATTGCTCACATTCTGCCGAAAAAATACATACCTGCTTTCTGTTGGTAGCCTTGTGAACTCGGTGTACAGATCGTTTCCAATTTTGTGAAGCCCTGCAACGTGGTTTATCACGATATTAAGGTATATCATGTTTATTGGTAGGTTTACCCTACAACTGTAAAGTGTTCATTTTTGAAGCCTGAGTTATTTGTTCCCTTTTGATAACTAGTATATTTTGTCATTTGTTATTATAAACATAGCCGTATCTGTAATAAACACATTGAATATCGCTGTACACTAAAGCTAACTACTGAGGTGAATAGAATATGGTTTTTGGTTACTATTCTTAGTTAAACTGCTAACTTAACCGTTAGTATCTTATAATTGTGTTGCCGTATATTATTATTATTGATGTTAACGTAAACGTAGCTCAGATAACATACCACCGTGTTATTTTAATAGAACAAATTTATTGTTTGAAACAAAAAGTAGTTTTAACATCAGAACAGGTTCGGAAATGTTTTGTTGTTGCCTACAAAAATCTGGATTACAGCAATAGGAAAGACTTTTTGCTGGTCACTATTTAGTATTTTTTATGTTGTTGTAATCAAAGTTTCGCTTGCACTGCAGCTTACACCTACAGTATCCTAATATAAAATGAGTTGTAAATCCAAACGTATGTTAAATGACTCAGATAGTGTGAATTATATTTTGCCAGTTGAACAGGTAGCTAAACAGCAATTATTGATCACATTTCCTGCTGTCAGAGCCCTCCCAAATATCTTTTCTCATAGATTTCCTAATTCTTTTAATTAAGTATAACTTACCATTCTTTGAATCCAGAAGATATATCATAATAAGAAATATAGCATACAGTTCATCTACTATCTGCCGAGAATTTTTATTACTACCTATATCAGTTAACCCCCCCCCCCCCGCCCACCCCACCCCAACCAGGCTCTTTCAGTAACATTAAGGTTACTAGCTTTCATGTGAGTTGAACATCACTGCAGTCGCAGCAAATATTTATTTTTTTTTTTCAATTCCAATGAAGCTGCGATGCAAGTGTCCATAATCTGCATTTGCATCAGTTTTTCTAAACGATTAGAACGTAGCCCGTCTACGTCTTTAGGTCTTAGTCCTGCTTTGGTCCTTCGATGTTAAGAGTAGGTTAAGAAAATAAATAATCCGGCTGTCAAGGTTCTGAGGGCGCCTAATTAAATATTAGGCTGAAAGTACTCTTTATAGTGGAGTCAGAGAATGTCCACTGTTTTTCGGTGATTTCATATGAATCGGTTTCAGCAAATCAAACGAGTTATCAGAAACACTGGTTAATAGGTTGTGGTCACTGATTACAATTTAGATCCAAGGCGTTGTAAAAGTGAATCAGTGAGATTTCACTGCCAGTAATTTATTCACTAAATCTATCTTGTGCAACTATCCCAGCGGGAAACAGTGTAAACTCACAGGTAATCTCATTCAAAGAAAATGATTGCTGTAGTTACAATATTTCTGCTCTGGTTCTATCTCGATTGTTACTTAGAAAAAACAGTTATGTGGAAATAACCATACTTTCTGTAAAAGAATGATGATATTTGCTCGTTACTTCTACAGAACAAACGGTTGTACGAACAATCCAGAGACAGTAGCGACAACCATACTAGAATGTTGTCCCTATTTTTTTCATCCAAAATATTCCACCTGCAACTACAATTTTCTTTCAGTGCAGGGAATATTTACTGCTTCCTTTTAAGAGTGTCAGTTACTTCAACTACAAAGAGGTGGCTCCAACCCGAAAGCCAAGGCTGTCTCGATGTGAATCTCTCTGTTTACTGAACAATCCGAATATTGCCGAAGTTTTTGCAAATATGTATGATGTAGGAACAATCATAACATTTACAAAGTTATAATAATTCTGTATGCTGAATGAGCAATTCCAATATTGCCGGAGTTGTTATACTTCCGTATGCTGGAGGAGCAATATGAATATTTCCGAAGTTGTTACAATTTTGTAAGCATAAGGAGGAATCTGAACACTGCCGAAGTTGTTATAATTATGTATGCTGAAAAAGCAATATCAATATTCCAGAAGTTGTTATTCTTCTGAATGCTGGAGGAATCCGAATTTTTCCGAAGTTGTTGGGGCTGGTTCCTACAACGGTTTAGTGCACCCGCGACAATATGCAGTGTTGCTCTCACCTCAGAAGGTCACAGAATGGTGAAGGGAAAAGTGGAATGACGCTGGAGGCAGACGGCACAGGCTGGCGGAAAGCGAAGGCGAGATCGGGAGTGATGGATTGGCGGACTACGGCCGCCCGGCTAGTGATTGATCGCTTGTTGGCGGAAGCATTAGCCACGTAATGGGCTCCGACCGCTCTCCAAGAATTCTACCGCAGGGGAAAGAGATCTCCCAAGATTAAAAAAAAGTAAGAGCCTGCATTTTTTATCAAGGGGCACCCTCCAGCCGAGGCTAGCAGCCAATTAACTCTTGCCTTCTTTGGCTATTCTTGTTTTCGAGTATGTGTCATTTACGAATCGCTGTTGGGAAAAATGTTCCAGCGGTATTAACTACTTGTATTCAACTCTCAAATCAGCAACAACCGTTGTTAAACGTGTAATATACTATGTGTGAGTACTGTTGCACACTAATTCAGGTGAAGAGAAATTTGATCAGGGCTTCGTGTGCTCTGTTTCAGTCGCAACGTTATTGGCTTATCTTATTATTATTTTTTTTTTTTAGAATTTATAAAATTTTTAGGAGAAAATTGAGGCATTTGCTTTTAAAGCGAGAAATTCTATTTACCTTTCACTACAATGCAAACAGAGCAGTTCAGCTTTTTAATATGAGTTTAGGCCACAATCAGACCATAGTTTGCTGATTGTAGTCAACATATACGTACGTTAAAAGTTTAACTGTGATCTTGTACTGTAGCGCAAGGTAAATGAAATGTTGCGTTATAATTCAAATGTTCTAATTTTTCTTCTCAGAAATGTACGAACGCGAAAAATAAAGTAGTCCAACATAACGATTGAAAAGAAGTCTTAAGCCCATGGTCTTTATTTATTAATGTTTTGGTGATATTTATATTTTTAAGCTTAAACGAGAGAAGATATAAAAAATCTGTCGTTTTTTTTTTTTTTTTTTTTTTTTTTTTTTTTTTTTTTTTTTTTTTTTTTTTTTTTTTTT
>PNEQ01020563.1:25687-63207 GCA_003012365.1 Medauroidea extradentata | reverse complement strand
TTTGTTAAAACCGTAGAATTTACTGCCTTGAATGAAATTAGCCAACATGGAGAAGACCATTTTAAACAAAACTGCCAGACTGATTTTTTATATTTGCTCTCGTTCAGGCGTAAAAAAATTATTGCAAAAAATGTATAAACTAGAGAGAATAGCCTTAACACCGATGTCTTGAACACGTAGTGAAAATTGAGCAACAGCGGAATGTGAAGGCGGGGTTAAGCCTTAGTACCAATAAAATTGACAAACCTCAACGCTCGTCACGTCTACACCGGGATTCGAACCCGGTTCATCGAGGTAAGGAGCGAATTGCTTGACCACTTCACCGCCGCGGCCGCCAACTATGTACGCATGTGATAATAAAATGATGTTGGAGTGAGATATTATTTTTTTTTTTCGAATATTCAATTGCGGGAAACGGAGGAAGTAGTAGCAAGAAAACGATAACACTCCTAAGAAAAACTAAATCTGATTGTGAGTCGTAGAACATTTGAAGAGCAAACTTTTAAAACCAGACGTATCCACAATAACAATTTGTTGAACCAATTTTCCACGTAAGGTGGATGAGCTACACCGGTTAAGTAACTCAATTTCATATCTTAAAAAAAAAAAAAAAAAATCATGTCACATTTAAAAATCATGCGAAACGTTTTCATTCAAAACCAAACATGTCCATCTCACTGCAATGGTCTGCTTGCATGAAATATAAATTCATTGAAAATTAATTAAATATGAAAGAACAAGGAAAGAAATGAATATAATAGAAATATTTTTTTGTTAAAAGTGTTTCGTTTAGTTATGCGACACGTATAACAGATTTGAAAACAGCTACCGCCGTTGCGCAGACTGAATGTATGTTCTACGTCATCAGCCTTGATTGTGTGTTAAGGTGTATGGAAAGGCAGGAAGTCGAGCAAAGGACTGGAATACTTAACCGTCAATAAAATATGAACTAGGCACTCATCATAATTCGATGAAACTTTTTTGCTGAGTAGATATTTTACTAGCGTACGTCTGTTTTACAACACTAGATGGTAGTATGCTTTGTTTTCGAGTAAAAAATAAAAAAAACAGTAGTTACAAAAAAAACTATGTTTTGTAGCCAGAAAATCTGTAAAAATGAAAAATTTAAATTTTTATATTTTTAAATGTAATAATACACCGGCCTCTATTTTAACAGAATAGCAAAAATATTCGCGTTTTGATTTGAAAATAAATTTTACCCCAAAACCTCTCGCGCAGAAATTTTATGGATGTTAAAATAATTTTCAAACAATCAAGCGAGTATTTTTTTTTAATTCTGTTATTATAGAGGCTTGATATTATCACATCAAAAAATTTAAAAATTGAAGTTTTTAATTTTTATTAATTTTGTGACTTGAAGCCCTTATTTTTCTAAAAACTGTTTTTAATTTTTTACTCGAAAGCAAAGTATAGGCTACTACCGTCTAGTGCTGTATAAACAAACGTCCGTTAATAAAATACCTAATCAGCAAAAAAATTTCATTGACTTATGACGAGTAGTTCAGATTTTATCGAGGTTTGTGTATTCCAGTCATTCGCTCGAGATCTTGCCTTTCCACACCCCTTAATACACTGGTGGTCGTATGATCCCTGAAGTTAAGTAGCTGCGAGCATGGTTTTGGATGGATGACCGCCACGGAACGCCGACACCGCGCGCCACTGGTGCATATATGAAAGCAGACTGAACTACCATAAAGGTCAACGCAAGTACAAGGCAGAAGAGTATGTGTTCTCAATAGGTAACAGCTGTTTACATTTGTATGGCTTGCTCCTCAAATGTTTCACGGCTTGCGTTCGCTGCACTCGCGAAATATACTTCAAATCCCTTTACATTATTTTTAAGTGACAGCATGTGCACCTACTTGCCTAATGCACAGCAGGTGAAAATGACAAAATACATACAACTATAATGTGACAAGTGAGAATGCATCAGGCAGATTTACACATAAATAGAACGCACATCACTTTCATGACTAGAATTTAGTAATGCCATGCAGGGTGTGTATAGTAATAAACATATATGTTACTTTACAGTTACGGTATACATCAGATTAAACAATAATTATTATTGCATAGATATTAAAACCAGATACATGCTCTGCAATACATATGACATGACAAACATTATGGTCACTTTAAACGCAATGCATAAGTAACTAGTTAAATGCATACACTACGTCTCAACAATACAATTTGACGTATATTTGTTAGTAAGAAAATTCTTAGTTCGCTCTGAACGCATCTAAGATTTTACAATTGCGTTGCTGTTAAAGCTAATACGTAATTCCGAACAAATTCAAAAGTCACTTCCGTAGGCTCCTAATCTGGTACGTTACAAAGTTAAGTCTCAATTCGAAATATTATAAATAGGGCCACGATTTTGTCGCGAAAAGATTTTGGCCCACTGTGTTTCAGTGACTCACGTGCACACCTGCGGTTCTGTTTCAAGGTTATTGGCAGCGTGTCTATGTTCAGACACGTTTCTCATTTGACTGCACCAATCAGAATAAGATTATTGTGAGTCTGTACGCCTATAATTTGCCAAGCCCAGTGAGAGTAAAATCATCCAACTACAGACGATGTAGCAGAGCTGCAGGTGTGCACATGACGCATCGAAACCAAATGTTGCAGAAATCTTTTCGCCATAAAATCGTGGCTCTAATTATAAAGAAATATAGCAAAAGCTATAGGCCTATGTGGCGTGCACGACACACGCGTGCAATGAGGCCGTTGGCCAACACGACACCTGAACAAGATACAAACACACTAAAACAAGACCAAGGTGTATAGGCAATTTTCATCCAACAAAATACCCAACAGTTTAAGCCGAAAACCAGAAGTCCTATAAGGTGGTGGTCGAAACAATAATTTCGAAATGCTATTAAAATAAAACTATCACACATGACGGCAGCCACCTTGCACGTCACGGGAGGCGACAAGTCCCAAACCTACCCTAGCAAACTAACGGAGCACGGAAGTACTTACACGCACAAGAGAAGAAACGATAGTGATAGAGGTGGGATGATATTCACGGACTGTGACTTTGTCACCAATATTTTTTTGTCACAGTTCTAACTGTGACAAGCTGTCTGAAAGCACGGTGACAAAGTCACGGAGCATATGTGACTTCTACATCTATCGGCGCTTTGACTTCGCACTCCCCCCGCCTTCCCAACAAGGACAAGCGATTTTTTGTCACTGATATGAAGCAAAATCACGGCTAATATGTCGCACCACGCGCCTAGTGACTGCGACAGGCACTGTGATGTAAACAGCTCGTGCTACAAAGTTGTGGCCGTGTATAACTGTCGCCTATACTTGACCGAGACATCATGAAAACGTTTAGTTTTGTGTTGAAATATTTGTCATTGTACCATATTATTTTTATTTTATTTATTGAAGTGTTTTGATTAGATAACACAATAAAATTAAGATTTATTTATAGGCTATATCGTATTATTACTCATTAGCGATATTTCTTATTACTAAGCACGATTATGCTATTGTCTCTACATTGCGCACATCGTAAAAGAAAGCAAATGACCAGCAGACATACAAGTGTGCGTTTACAGTTCAAGTCACCTGTCACAATCACCAAAAGTCACAGAGTTTAGGAACAAGTATTTTCTGGTAACTGTCACTATCGCCACTGTGAACAGGATAAATACTCCACTGCATATAAGTTTGGATAAATTTGACAGCAACTTATGGGCAATAATTTGTAATATTTTGTTATTTGTGTCACTACACAAGGCGAACTTTGCTATAAATACTGAAATCGAGATCTCAGGTTCATTTTAGAGCGAAAATATATCTTGCATTGTGCAACCAATCAAAAAATACTGAAAATTATTGCCCATAAGTTGCTGTAAAATTTATCCAAACTTATATGAAACAGAGTATAACAGTTATTCCCAGTCCTAGAAAGTGAGCAAAGCGGCCCACACACGAACCTCAGCCAAGCTTGGGAATGCAAAGAAATTACGAACCGAGCCTGAAGAAGTGAAGTCAGCTATAAAAATGGCTAGTCCCGCTGCACACCTCCGACGCCTGCGCATTAAGCACTCTAACAGTGCACATGTATTTAACAACCTACACTACGTTTTATATTACTCTTAAATCGAACTGCGTTCATTACTACTTTTCTATACGTATTATGTAACGTTAAAAAATATTCTTACTAAGCCGTCAGAAAAATTAGCTATAATCACGGGATAAATGAAACTGCGGCTTATTTTATTAAATTATATATTTATTGGTTTATACATGTCCCAACTTTTGTATATACATTATAATGTTCTTTCGATGCTGCAGCTCAGTGCTTTCAGAGAAACTTTCGCCAGATGTTTTGTTAAGTTTCTACTGTGTTATGACGTTAAATATCAAACGTATGTAGTAAATAGATACAGAATACATTTAATAATTTAATCACAAAATTATAGTTAATTAAAAAAATATTTGCGGCAGCCATTTATAGATCCCACAAACATTAATGATTCGGTGTACTACTTTAAAACATTTATTTGTTAGTTTTTTAACAATATCGCAGACTGCTAACGTAGTTTGCGAGTAGAATAAATACATATTATGTCGTACACATTGGTCCAAGGCACCATTTAAACAAATAAGCTGTATGTCCTACCAAAAATACTGCTTCAGACCCGCCAAGTGCTGGCTGGCGGACTGGCTGATGACGTCACAGCGGCAGCCATGTTGCTACGAATTTTTCGCAGGCGTTTCAGATGTAAGATTTTCTAATGGCTGTAATTACCTCAAATAACCTTCAAATTTAAATTTACTCTTCTCATGGATTATTTTTTCCACGTATATTAGTGATATGTTCTCAGTAACGTTTGTGAGAAAGATCAATTGTGAATTCGTGGTAATAACAAAACAGCTGATACGTATTGTCTACCTTAATTTAACAGTAAAATGAACAGTTATATAACTGCCATATTTAAGTTTTGTTAGTATCCTAACATATAAGTTTTTTTTTATTTCCTGCGATATTGCATAACGTGGTCATTTCAGGTTTTGAAAGTTTGCTCGTCATATGTAGCTTGTGAATGGGCGAGGCCTCAGTACGCTTGTGGGCATAGTCGACAATTAGTTTTCTGAATGTTCGCTGTAAAGAAATTATAATTTATAAAAATTTTTGACATGTAACGTATCTAAACTAAGTAGTTAATATAAAAAACAATAAAAATAATGATTCGATTTTATATCACCCGTATACTTAAGTGTCACATATATCTCTCAGATGTATCTGATTTAAATTCAACATTGTTACATTATTCAGTTGTTTACTACCGCAGCAAGGCAACTAAAGTTATCATAGTTGATGCTTTAAAATAAAACGTCAGTGCGTTTTCATACAAGAAACCAGTACGTCAAGACTAGCTATTTACAGCGAGGTCTAGATAGCTTGTGATATTTATATGAGGAGAACATGGATCAGTGATCGAATACAGGGACAGGGAAAACGGAACGTTACAATGCTATCATTTCAGGATGTAAACACAGGATGAACGAAATCCATAGAAGATCTGTGTGTAGCATGTGTGTACCAAGTTACATAAAATTCTGAAGAAAAAAAAAGGTTTCCTAAGATGTGTAATATTATGCCAAAAATAAAATATTACCACCTTTTCGAAAATATGAACTCAGCGTGAATGAAATACACAACAGTAAAGTCAGCGTTGAATGTCGTATATATGTACCAAGTTTGGTGAAATTCTGAAAACTATTTACTAACATATGTAATGCTAAGCTAAAAATATTTAAAATGGCAGCCATTTTTTAAAATATGAACACAGGATGACCGGAATGCAGGAAAGTGCAGTCAGATTTGTATGTAGTGTTTGTGTACCAAGTTTGATGTGATTCTAAAGTATGGTTTCTTAGATATCTAGAGAGATCGAAAAATGTTTAAATGGTCGCTATTTGCAAAATATGAACAGGATGTAAACGAAATATATAAAAGTCAAACGGTTGATGAAATTCGGTCCGCTGGATCAAACATTTGTAGCGGGACACACACACAATCACACACATACAAACACGCAGAGGCAGGAAGGTAATCTTATAAGCCTAATTTTCCTTCGGAAAGTAGACTAAAAATTGACACTCGTAAGTACGTCTAGTATTGACACTCTCACCAATGGCGTCGCAAAATACACGCTCCTGTAATTTACCATGACGGTAACCTAATATTGACTCATAATTGCCATATGATTATAAAATAAGTGCTCATTACATAAATTACACTCTCTATGGGTTTTTCTTTCCGAAAATTTCGACTTACCGTGTAACCTCGAAATGAAAGTGAGCCTAATCAGACTGTCAAATTGTTTTAAATAAGTTTGTGGGAAATAAAATAAATACTTAACTCATGTTAGTAAATATATCGGATGTATATAGCAAATTTTGCGAAATGATTCCTGTAATAATAAAATCTGCAATATGTGAAAAAATTGTTTTGCATATCTTTCACCTTCGTTAGATGATGCGGTTTGGTCTAGCTTTTTTTGTACAGAATTTTTTACCGTTGCATTTTTTTGCTATTAAATCACGCAATTAGCAGAATAATGTCTCAATGAAAAATAGTGATCCCTTTTTGGCGCAACACCCTCAACTGAACCGGTTTCGATAAAATAGACGTAAAAATTAAGAAATTCGTATCCTTACAGGTAGACAACATGCGATACACAGGAGTTTGAGAAACCCTATTATGTAATAAAGATGGAATTTATTTAAAACCATTGTAAACATATGCGTATCTTGTAATTATTCAATCGTACTTGGAATGTCTTAATTTATTTCTACTTAAATTTGGTTATTTTAAAAAAAAATTATTACTAACGTCAATTTTCAATCGTGAATTTCACCCGTAAGATTTGCAATCACAAAAAAAAAAAATATCTGCACGGCGTAACTTTACCTAATTTTTAAAAGGAATCATACCGCAGAATTTGCTACACACTTTCATGAACCATCTGTATGTATAAAATTCAAAGCAGGAAATATGGTATTTTTATAACTTTACTGCCCTCAGAGAACCCGTTAGCCAAACATAATATCCGTCGTCCACCTTGTTTCCAATATGCAAAGATTTACAACGAGAATATGACTCTAATCACATGTCGTGATAGGGGAGTGGTCTGTCTGGCCTTACTATGCCTCTGTAGGCCTCATTATGAAACTACGTATTTAAAAATGCGAATTGTCTACTTGTTCCGTGATTGTCTTCAGGACGAGTGTGTGGCAGAAGTGGTGACACCCACAAAATGTTCATTATATTATTTTAACTATTGGGTATGGGTAGAGCCCACGATTTTCCCAAAAATAATTCTGCAACAGTTTGTTGCTATGCCTTATGTTCACATATGAAGCTCTGCTTCATGATTATTGGGAGAATGTATTATTGCTAGAGCCGCGATTTTATGGCGAAAAGATTTTTGCAACATTTGGTTTCGATGCGTCATGTGCACACCTGCAGCTCTGCTACATCGTCTGTGGTTGGATGATTATACTCTCACTTGCCTTGGCAAATTATAGACGTACAGACTCACAATAATCTTATTCTGATTGGTGCAGTAAAATGAGAAACGTGTCTGAACAAAGACACGCTGCCATTAACCTTGAAACAGAACTGCCGATGTGCACGTGAGTCACTGAAACAAAGTGGGGCAAAAATCTTTTCGCGACAAAATCGTGGCCCTAATTATTGCACAGGCGTGGCTCATTTGACTGTGCCAACAGGAACGAGGTTACTGCGTCACCATACGTCTGTGATTTGCGGGTAGAAACCTAGACGCTGAGAGTTTAAAACAGCCAATCACTGACCGTGAAGCACATGTGCACATATGGCATTGAAACAAACTGTTGCAGAATTCTTTTCTCAAAAAACTGTGGGCTCTACGTATTGGGGCAAGGGGGAGAGGTGTACAAATTTTCAGGTATTGTAGCATGAGAGAATTTCGATCTCACGTGTACTTACTACTTCCTTATTTCATGTTACAGAGTTTACCCTAAAGGAAAAGTTTCAACTGGCAACCATCACTGTAAAAAAAACTTCCTAAAATGTTTAGGAAGTTATTATCCCAGACGCAGTATGGGACAGTTACCATACATCCCTCTTGTAAATATGCAAACTTTTGCAGTTGTTACAATACAAGACTGGTAACTTCAGTTTACATTTGACTGTTTTATTAAAAGGTTTAGGGTTGCTACCACGGATGTCTGGTAAACTATTCTACCATACATACTTTCTTACTGCTCCTATACGCACGTGTGCTAAATTTACAAACTATTTTTTTGAGTGCATGTTGGAGTAAACAAGTCGTTGCTAATAAACATCAACGTGGGAAAGAGCGCACATAGTCTATGTTTGTGTTGTTCTCCGACTTTGAACAATAACAACCCTTCATTTCCCCGTTGCTGCAAGAACATTCGTGAAGGAGGTAAGGTGAGAGGAAAGGGTTTTACGCCGATGTAACGAGGACTTACGAGCCGATGAGAGTGAGGTGAGGTTAAGGGCTTCCAAGTGAGGAAAAAACCGTAAATTTATCTTCGTATATAATACTGTTAGTTTTGCAAACGTTTCTCGGGAGTACATATTCTTCTATGAAAGAATTAGTTCAGCGAGTTTTTCCATAATAGCTTTTCAAAGTAAAAATTTGCATGTTCTTAGTTCTCATAAGCCGCAAAAAACAGTTAACACGTTGAAGTGAAACTACATGTTACGGTCTACAGCTTGAAATGTTTTAAAATCAATTACAAAATATTATTGTACTTTTAAAAATCGACAAAAACGCAAAAAACTCGAAATTTTAATGTAAAATATTTTGTAATGGATTTTAAAACATGTGAAGCAGTTGCCCGTGGCGTGTAGTTTCAGTGCGAATTTCCTTACTTCATTGTGTTCATTGGTTTTTGCAGTTTATAAGAACTAAAAACATGCAATTTTTGACTTTTAAGTGCCATTATGGAAAAACTGTCTGAGCTCATTTGTTTTCGTAACAGGAAAATGTATTCCTAAGTAACGTCTACATAACTAACACTATTTCATGCAAAAATAAAATTACGATTACACCCCTTGAACACCCTTAAGGGACGACACAACATCCATGCCCGAACTGGGAATAAAACCCAGAACCTTTCGCACCGTAGACCGACGTACCGAGGCAGGCCAGCAATGAACTAATATTCTAGGTATCGTATGTTCCTTGGCTGAGTAAAGTTTAGAATATTTAAACGTGCGTTCACTTGCCGCAACGAAAGCATGTTTTAATATGCAAAGAAGCTATGCCGCAAAGAATTTCGCTTAGGTGTTAAGTAAGACGTTACACATTATTTTCTTTGTAAAATGTTCTCCAACACAAAGCTTATCATAAGAAAGCTGCAACCAACCCTTCCAAAAATTACAATTAAATGTGACACAATTTTTTGTTCATAATACTTATACACTTTAAATCAACTGGCTCATATTCAAACGAAATTGGTGTTCTGGCAAAGAAAACTTTTTTCGAGTGTGGTGATTTAAATTGTGAAAAACATTCAAGGAATTAAGTACATAATTACACCACCCCACACACAAAAAAATCAACATTCATGCTTGTATTCTTGTACAAAATAATTTTAACTTTCATTAGATTGTTAATGCAAATGTATCATTAAATCTTGTTGTAGGAAATGGATGAAAAGAAAAAAATATTTAGAATCATAAGTTTAGACCTGTTAAGGCAAGTATTTGAAATAGTTAACACACACACACACACACACACACACACACATATATATATATATATATATATATTAGGTTTGAAGTTATAGTGAAATTTTAATTCATTTAACATGGTGCACAGTGTTTATAAATATTGGTATCTTAAGCCTTAGTCTCATATTTGTTTTTAACCAGTTCTCATTTTAACATGTAGTTTCTAGGAATGAACAATAAACTACTGCATTCGCCGTTCTTAGATAAAAAGTGTTTTGCACTTCCTAAACCTTGAAATGGATTTGACATAATATGTATGTACAGGCATCCGCGATACTCAGTCACATTACTTAATAATCACGTGCTCAGATCGTCATTAGCGGGAGTGCATGAACAGAGCGATTCAAAGCGTCCGTAGCCGAGACGTGATGATATGGGACGTGGCATTCAGCGAGTCATAAAAGCAGTGATTGCTAGTTCATGAGTAACTGGTTGTGATCGTAAACCTTAATTACGTAAGCTCTAGAACACGGCGCCAAGTACGTCCTAGAACTTGAAGGCTTCAGCACAGTGCCAACATTACAGCGCAGAAGTAGGCAAAGTACGTAAGTGTTAACGTCTCGTCATCAGCAAGGTCATTAGAGAAGGAACCGTTGGTTTGAATATCCAGGAACATGAATAGGAGTGGCCATGGCCAATAGTAAGGAGCAACCACAGTATTCGCCTTCAGAGATCGAGAGGGCAAATATTTGTTTTTTTTCTTTAGTATTACAAAGTACAATACATTTTGTAGGCACATAGCAGGATTGTTAGGTCTTACCTATTAAATACCTTGTATATTTGGGCAGAAAGGAATATGATCTGATACTCATTACTCATTTGCTAATCACAAGTAGCTTCAGCAGGGTGTATTCTCAAACATACATCTGATAACTGCGTATGCGAGTGGCGAATTATACAGTTTGTTCGGAATCTCAATGCCCAAATTCTAGACGTACTTTGTTCGGGCACGCACTAACATAAAATAAACGAAAAAATAATTTAATAAACAGGTATTTATTTATAAACTATGGAACAAATAACTAAAATATATTAGAATGATACGTAGTGTATGAAGTTAAATATTATGACAACAGAAGAACCGCAGTGGTGCAGGCAGTACAACTTAACAAAACTTGCATAAACACAGATGTTTTAAACATTTCAATATTTTCTTAAATGCCTGAGTCTTTATCTCAAGTGTAGAAACGGTACACGCTCCATGCTTTTATGGTCAAGAACCAACTCATTGTGTTGCACTAATTGTTGTCTTATTGATAGGGACCAAAATAGTTCGTGATTTATTTAGGACATAAGCTAGAATTCAAATAACTGTAGGTTAGGGTCTCTTTCCAAACTGGTCCACGACTTGTTTGACATCACCTGGAGGGCACTTAGACTATTATTAAGGCTGTTCTCTGTAGTTTCTACATTTTTTCCGATACTAATTTTTACGTCTAACAAGAGCAGATATCAAAAATATGTTGGCAGTCTTGTTTAAATTCCTCTTGTCCATGTTGGCTGACTTTTTCAAGGCAGTAAAGACCATTGTATTATTGAATTCAATTATTAAATAAGAAATAATTAAATATTAAATAATTTAGTATATTAAATATAATTGTAAAATATTTGTATGTACAACTTAGTGTAGGTGTAGTGTGGTGCTAATAGTGAAGACGGTCAGCTTTTCCCATTTGTACGTTAAGTTTTATGTTTGATGTAGTACATAGGTTTTCATGACTTCACATTTGTGAATCTTTGGTACCAACCTCGCCAAATATCTTATTATTTAATAAACTTAATTATGTTTAGTTGACTTTTTAGTCAAAACCGTATAACTTCCTGCTTTGAAGAGATTAGCTATCACGGCAAACCACACATTTTAAACAAAACTGCGAGAGAGAATTTTGATATCTGCTCTAGTTTAAGTTTAAAAAATAATAACTACCGCAAAAACAGTAGAAACTTTAAGCATGGCCTTAAGATGCAACTAAATGCCGGCCGAATAATGTCAGCAATCAGTCAATTAGCAGATGTTGTCTGCTTGATTACGTAGACGTTCTAGGTAACTAGCCTGTAGGCCAGTGAATCAGCGAATTTTTCCAGTCTCAACTTGTTGGAAATATGTCGCCAAGACAAATCCTACTAGTAGATACGCGACGGGGTCATGTGTAATTGAGTAGTTCCTGTGACCACATTCCGGCTCCATCATCGTACAAGTTCCATGGTGCCATATTACTGCATTGTCACCGAGGTTATACAGGTTGTCCCATAAGTCCGTTCTCATAGGGCAAATATAAATTGGTGAAATATGAAATGTTTTAATAGTTGTATAGTGTAATGAAATATTATTGTGAATCACAACATTACCACTACACGCCGCTCCATCCCGCTGACCACGTTACATCGTGTACAAAGCAATTTGAACCATCGCATACGCATGTGCAAAGTACGTTGCGACCATCAAATTGAGCATTTTCTGTTTTAATGACACATGAAAGTGAACACACTGCCGTTGTCTTACGCCAACACACTACAAAACTATTACCACATTCCATGTTTACCAATTTCTATTTGTCCTATGAGACCGGACTTACGGAACACCTGTATATTATGCCGAGTTTCAGTTCAATCTGATGCCAAGAAGTGCTTCAAAAATTTTTTAAAAATTTCGAACCAGAAAGAAAGTCATACGATGAAAGCGAGTTTAAAAAAGCTTGTAATAAAAGCCCAGAAAACTACCTACTTACTTTAAATGTGATCATTGTTTTTTCTTACAATAACTGAAGAACTATGCTACGTGACCATGTTCGTAGGACAGAGGGCATTGGGCGAAAGCACGAGGCACTATGCACTGTGCGTCGTGCGCCTATTTTCAGCCGTTGGGCGCCACAACTTTAAACGTAATAAAATCATGTAAAGTGGATTTACAGATATGAGTGAAGGACACTTAGGTTGCAACTAATTTACGTCTGTCGTTTGGACATTGATATTCAGAACATTCTGCGTTATGAATGTCGTTTACGGCCTAGCACCAGCGGATATGCAGCAAACCAAAACGTCACAGTTGGTAGGCTTAGATTCAATTCAAATCTAATAGGGGCAACATACAGGTGTTATTTATCGTAAATGTTGGCGCTACTGTGGGTCGTATTTGGAGGTCAGTCGGCCTCAACGCATAATTTGCAGTCCCGATTCCTAGAAGGTCAAAGAGAGAAAGAAACGCAAACATGTAATTGAGGAATTTATTGGATTGTTTATACAAGACCTTGCATCGGTGAACAAGCAATGAATCAGGTGTCGACAGGTATGATATTGTGATAGGCCCTTAAAGGTCAAGAATGGTAGCAGTCATTAGAGAGGTTAGATTAATTCTAACATCGAGGTATTACCTACGAGCTGATTAATTTTGGCTTTGCTTCACAGTATACATACAGCATTATATAAAAGAAATTAAAGGAACTTACGAAAATCGACATATGTGCAAGTACACTGACTTTCATTAATTTTAACTAAACAATTGTTTTTGAGAACCCTGACATAACGTAACTTAGGTTCCTTATACAGCTGGGCATCATGTGCTTTCCGTTACCGAAATAGTGATAATTTTTACTGAAAATGAATAATATTTCCTCTGCCTTTGTAAGTAATTCTTTCAAGTACTATGTCTAAGATTCTATATGGTTAAAAAAACTTTGATAGTTTTCAAATTTACAACTTTAAACTCATAAATAATGCTGACTTAATTAATATCACCATATATTTTCATTAATTTTTATTCGTCTCTTTCTGTGCATGATAACGTTAAGAATGGTACAGAAAAAGTAGCAGCAAGAAATAATATTATTGTAAAACCACGTTCACCGATTTGTTTCTAAAATAAGAAAAGAATTAGCCATGAATCAATAATAACTAATAAACTCGGACACAAACACACAAGAAACCGTGGTTGGCACAGTGGCTAAAGCACTCGCTTCTTGCTTCCCACACAGTAAGTTCACATCGCGTGAATATTTCTTTTGGTAGCCACATTACCGCAACATAAAATAAACAGTCCACGCAATATCTTGCCGTCCGCCAACATATGAAGCATGATTGCGATTGTGATGCAACAGCGCTGTGGAAAATCAACTGAGTTTTAATTTGAATTCAAGGTAAATCGAACGTAACTTAACATACCTCCATACCGCTTCAAAATATTTTCTAAAATGTCTTACTGTGATGTCTAAATTATATAAAAACATCTAAACAAAACAATCATAAAACTTCGTTTTAATGTGGTAAGATATTGAAACACGTTGCCAAGCATTTTTAATTTAACAAACACTGACCTTTATTTTACTGTGCACACAATAAAATACTGTTATTTAGAGGTTTTGTTTTAGATATCGTTGTGATGACGGTGAAGCTGTCACTATACCGACTTCGTGAAGTGTTTTCGTGAGAAAAACTCGAAGGTGTGTTCTATTGCAAAATTTAATATGTATTTTAAGTAACACAAATAACTAAACTAACTATTTATCTTAACCTGCGTGTGTAGACTGCATCTTCATTGTTTATATCAACATTTGAAACCACTGTACAGATGTAAATTAAATTATAAGGACAAAAGTGCTACTAGCCTATAAGAAATGAATTTGATTGAGTATAACTGTTGCAGTAGTTTTTGTTGCTTATAATTCATAGCCCTCGTAAAACATCTACTCGTGCGCGATCACACGGCAAGGTCACAGAATAAATAAATAGTAACGGAAATGATAATACGTGGTTTTTATCACGCTCGTTTGCTCTTTGGACATTCATGGTGCCGGAGTTCGAGACAGAGAGATTTTCGTAAGCGCTTATCATCGAGGTCTTCAGCGCAGGTGAGGTGTGACATGACGTGAGTGTGAAGCGGCGCCGGAATGAAAGGGCGGAGGGAGCGGGAGATCCCCGAGAAAACCCGCCGATCAACGGCATCGTCCAGCTAGATTCCTACATGCAAAAATCCGGAGACCAACCCCACCGGAAATCGAACCCAGATTGCCTTGGTGGAAGGTAAATGATCTAACCCCTCGACCACCGCATCCCCCCCCCCCCCAGAGTTCATAGAAGTTTGGATAGACTGAAGTTTAGTAGGCCCGGTTTTCAAATGTGTGCGAAAATTGACACGTCAGTTTAATGTTAATTTATGTACAAACATTTTACAGCATTTTTCTAAATATAAGCAGTTGTGTAAACCAATGTTTCCAATTCTATATGACTTTACTTTTCCGTACGCCCCGAGGGCTGATACAAGAAAAATTAATAAATAGCTACATTGTGTCACTTCTGAAAGTGTCATTTACTATCTGATGTTGAGCATCGAACCATGATGTATATTATTTTTAAAATATGTAATTAATGTACAAACTAATTACAGTGTGCAAAAGCACTACAAGTGATTATGTAAACCAATGACTCAAATACACGTGGAAATGTTTACAGTCGTGTACGTTCCGAGAGCTGGTGTGGTAACAACATTGAAAAAGCTTCCCTACGTTGTTTCTGTTACTATGTATTTATTCTGTGGCAAGGTAGCTCTGTCTGGTGACACATGCGACTGCGTGTAAATATTACTCTGTGTAACTTGTTCCCTGTAGCCTACGTTTACTGTAAGAGATAACTGTTGGTGGTCGGCGTGGCCGGGCCTTCAAACAACCGCCCCTCGCCCGAGCCCGTGGGCTCCTGGAGAAACAGTTTAGTGGCCAGCCTCCGGTTGCCATGGCAACGTGCAGCAAGTCGTAACATCCGTGTGCCTGCAAGCGCTCCCTCCATCCATGTGCCTCTTGGGAATACGACAGGTAAACAGTCCGTGTTTTGGTTATACAAACATCGTGTTTCCCTTCCTTGTCGCGACAAGGTTAACTCATCAAAGAGAGTATCGCTTAAATTTATTAAAAGCAACTAAACTAATTCGTCACGTTTTTATTTAGACGTCAGAATATTGTTTCGTATTACTTTTAAAATTTTTCACTACACTCAGCTAACAATGAAACTTTATCTAACTTCTTGCTCTGTTACATAATACAACAAAGAAATTTTACTGGTGATTATAGAGTCCAAACCAACTGTTAATATATATGTAGAAATATATCACATGTTCAACATGAAGACTTACTGTGTTTATATAGTTTTTTTTATTTTGCCTTACATCACATAAATTTTATTTCACATTTGGCCTGATTATACTATTTATAATCCATGTAATGTACCTAAATTAGCGAACGCTAGAGCCATGTCGTTACTTTCGTCTCACTAGTTTCCCTATGAGTCAGAGTATAGGTGATTTCATGCCTCTACGATACTAAGCTCACAGATATTTAGCTGGTAATATACTAAACTATTGCTATTGCAGGATCTTGTTTGTTTCCAACTATACAGGTAGATATTTTGTGGGAGTCGTGCAAATATGGCCCCCAGCTTCTGTACGTTTCAATAGGACACAAGCCATTGTTACTGGCCTTAATAATTCTCATTTTATTTTGGAGATAAGTTAGGTTTCAAAGAACTATATGTTCGTGTCAACTTCTTAATGGGTGATTAGATGCACACGCACTCTGACGTCGCAGCCCGTTACGGGAAATACGTTTCGTTGCCATAGGGATCTGCACTGTTATGCTAAACATTTTTACCGACGTCATTAATTTCGAATAAACTAAAACAGAATGTCTGTACGATAATGTTATGTAAAGAGTCATAGTTACTTTCCATTAGAAAAGTTGGCAACATTGTTCTCTTTGCATTTTGATGGCGTCACAGAATAAATGAGGACTTGTTTATTCTGTGATGACGCCGTGGTGATTGATGTGATTACTGATGCGATTTTACGTTAACCTCATGACCCCTACAGTTCAGTTAAAATAAAAATTTCTCTAACGAACATTTTAATACAAAATAAGATGACTTTAATTAGCTTAGAAATGTGATTTTTATTTCCTTTTAACAACAAACATTTCCTTATTATGCCTGACCTCTCTGTACTTCATTTATAATACAGGTGTTTATTGCTGTATTGCTAACATACTTAACGGGATATTACATTGATTAAACGCGTGACTTTTAACTGTTAATGCGACAGTGAAATGAACAACTGGCATTTTTACCATTAACAGGGATTATTTTGCGTGTTTGTTGAAATCATTTGTGTTAGAAACAAGTGAACAGCCAATATGCTTTGACGAACACGTCCCCGCTATTTGTAGCTGTCCACGCATCTTTATAATAGTCGGATACAAATAAACTACGTAACTAGAGACACCTGATTTTCGCGAAAAGGATTCTGCCTCTCTTTGTTTCAGTGACTTACGTGCTCATCTACAGTTCTACTTCATGGTTATTGACAACGTGTATTTGTGAAGTGATGTCTCTCATTTGACTTTGCCAATCACAATAACGTTACTACAACGTCACAAGTCTGTGATTTGCCTGTAAACCCCCAAGACACGTCAAAGCTAAGACGTCCAATCGCTGGTTACGAAGCAGATCTGCAGATGTGCACGTAAGTCACTGAAACAAAGTGGAGCAAAATTCTTTTCGCGAAAATTAGGGGTCCCTATACATAACCTTCTTTAGAAATCCTTTAGCTACCTTAGGCACCAACATAACGAAAGCCACAACTAATATCAAACAAGGCTAATTTGTTCAAAATTCCATCAAGTCATTACTGCGTATTGTTAACTATTTGTTTCCAGGAGCCAAACAGACACGGGGCTGGAATCAACAGCCTCGGGCAGCCAATAAGTAGGGCCCGGTAGTTTCCACTAAATAATTTTTTCCAGGACTTTGTTTCAGTTTCTTACGTGGGCACCTGCATCTCTGCTTTGTGGTCAGTGATTGGATGCCGTAACACCCAGCGTGTGAAGGTTAAACCCGCAAATCACAGACGTGATGTGACGCAGTTATCCGTATACTGATTGGAACAGACAAATCAATAACGAATCTGCACAAAATCACTCTGCCAATAGCCAAGAAGTTGAGCTGTAGATGAGCACGTAAGGCACTGAAACAAAGAGGGACAAAAATCTTTTCGCGAAAACTACCGGGCCGTACCGATACGCGGCAAAGTTCGCCCGTATCGAGCGAGCCCACACGTCATTTCGCGTCTGTATTACTTTTTAGTCTGTGGTCATGTTATCACTGTATCAGCGAGCAACTAATGAGCAGCTGTTGTATGCTTGGCTACACAGATATTCTTGGAGCCCAGTATATACTGTTGGTTGGAGAACCCACTAAGATTTCTGGTCACTATTATCAGTGGCAGCTCGTGGGTTGTTGCCAGGTGGGGCTGCAGATAGTCGGAACTATACACTCTTGATGAACGCGTCGTAGACCAAAGACCATGAAAGATTTGGCGGCTGCTAGATCTTTTGTGACCACTCAGTAGTTAGGGGCACCTGCACATCAGCGTGTCAGTGGCTGTAGAGTCAACCAGCGCACAACCCTGTACGGCTCTTGGTAACTAAAGCCCTACCTGGCAACAACCCACGAGCCGCCACTGACTATTATGCATCACGTAGGTGCGGCATTAGCAAAATTATCTTCTAAAATATTTTGCAAGTGTTTAGGACTGCCATTTCTTTTCTCTCGGTGTTTATTTCCCAAAACTTTTAAACTTAAGGCCACGATCTTTCATTTATTTCAAACAATGGCCAATAACTCGAATATTTTTTAGCCAAATGCTTTGAAAAAAATTTGACTCTGTGTATTGTCATATAATACACAATCTTGCCAGAGTATTTTTTTTTTTTCAAATAATGTACCGTTTACTAGAACAAAAATTATTTTGCTTAATTTTGGCTTATTTTGACAACAAAATATGTGCCATTTCAGGGGCTCAAATCTAAACAACCGTTTGGTGTATTACAACAGAAAAATTCAGATACAAACGGTGATATATAAGTGTTAAAACTGCCAGTATGAATTTTTGATATATGTGTTAACTCGCGTTAAAAAAAATATTTTCGAAACCATTGCAAAACTAAAGAGCGAAGCCTTAATGTTAAATTGTGTAGTCTTTATTTGTCTCCTACGCCGTACTAAGTATGAAATACTAGCTACGGGCAGATGCAGCAGGGATCCTAGAGGGGGCTATGCCTTAAAACATAGCTATACCCACACCCAAAGCGAAAAATGTAGGGTTCGTGGGATGTCTCCCGGAAAAATTAGGATTTTAGGGTGCATAATTGTGATATTAAAGAGTTTCGAAACTAAGAAAATGTTGAATATAACCTTTAAAACATGGTAATATTTTTAAGAATTACATATTTTTTTTTAAAATTGAAAAAAAAAGTGCTGATATGACATAAATTAGGCACATTTTATAGTTCTTCTTCATGTAGCAACAAGTGATTGTGTTGTTAAAATTCTGTTGATTTTATATAGCTGTAGGAAATTGATAAGTTAATAATTCCAATATTTTACTTGTAACTTATTTGGTTTTATATTTCTAGAGCAGTCTCAGAAAGGGCTATGACCCATATGCCTCTTCAACCTCCCTCCCCCCTCCTCCTGGTCAATGAATCCGACCCTGATACTAGAGAATCTTTTCCCTTGACTGTGTTATCTGCGCGAAGCTGCAGTAGAGTGGAAACGGCGGCGTGGTAAGGCGAGGCTAAAGCTAACTCAGCTGGCCTCAATCAATACCGCAGTGTCGCTCGACCTCCATTGTCTCTGCCGCCGTCACAATGCCAACCATCAGAGGTCCCCAACCCACCGCCCCGTCACCCATCCGTCCCCCTTCTCCAGGGAGTGGATTGCAGTTCCAGAACTGTTCTTGGAGAAGAGGGCAGCGGAGGGAGTGGTGGCTGCCCCTTCAGCTTCCGCACAGGTTTCCCTCCCCCCCCCCCTGCAACTCCGGGCTGTGCCCGTGTCTTCGTGACCCACTGTGTGCGCTGGGTAATTTGGCACGTGAATGTTAGGTAATTAGGTATGTAGGAGTGCTAGGTGGTTTTTTTTACATTGATGCAAAAAAATTCCAAATTTTTAACGAAATACTTTAAAAAAAAATCAAGTCAAAGATTGGTTATAAGATTCAAATTCTATGAAGGCGTTTTGCAAAACAATAGACCGTTCGTTCAAAGAAAAAAAATGTTTTTTCTCCTTGATTCTTGCTTATTTTCACAACAAAACTGGTTATAATTTGGGAGCAAAAATCTGAAAAACTGTAAGGTTTATTGATACCAAAAAAATTACATCTAAATTATTATATATGTGTGATAAGACAATGCAGGGATTCTTCGACATTTATATTCCCTATAAAACTACCGGAAGTTGATTTAAGGCTCGCAAATTATCGTCGAATTATATTTAATTATTTTTAAGTTTTTTTTATCTATGCGAAGGAAAATGTACAATCTGCAATTAAACTGCAGACTCAGTTTGCTTCACGCTAAAATACAGATATTGGTATCACGTTTGAAGTGTTAACGTATAATTAGCCTACAGTCTAGCAGTTTTTACGCAACAAACAGTCCAACAAATGTTGTACATGCATAATTTGTTGAACTGACTGCTGCGTGGAGAGCCTGTAAGTTAACAGCTCAATCGTGATAACTGAATTGTAGCGCACATCTAAAATACACTGTACAAAATCTTTCTCAAATGTTTAGGAAGTTATTATCCCAAACACAGTATGGGACAGTTACCATACTTCCACCTTGTAAATACGCAAACGTTTACAAATGTTACAATACAAGTCTGGTAACTTTAGTATGCATTTGACTGTTTTGTAATTAGGTTTAGTAGTGTTACCATGGATGTCCGGGAAACATTTCTACTGTACCTTCTTTCTTAGCGCTCCTATACGCACGTCTGGTAAATTTACAAACAATTTTTTAGAGTGCATAATTTGCTGTATAATCGGCATCGCAGATGTAAAGTTTTTCTTCTCAGAAAAAAAAAATGCGAAACATAATACAATTCAATTCAATGACTGAAGCCGTGCCATGAAAACTCTTCCTACAAAGCTATCATTCACGACGCCCCAATGAGGAATCACTGTTTAAACAAATGACTTCTTAACGGATTAATTTTAAGATCACTTATTATGACGAATGTAGGCTATTTCAAGTATAATTTCTGGAAGAATTCCTGCCGTGCGATAAACGTTCTCAATTTTACTATCCAAGTACAGAATAGAAATAATTTTAATTACGATTATAGATTTTAAAAATTATCGTAGAAAAAAATATATACGTACACACGAGTTATTAAATGTTACATAGAACACTTTGTTTACAAATAGTATAATACGAATTTTGTCCCTTGAGAAAATTATTAACTTTAACACTGAATTCGCTTTTATCTCCTTGCTGGGGCCGCGATCAGCGTATCATCTAGAGCTCTCGCCTCCCACCAAGACGACCCAGGCTCGATTCCCAGCTGGGTCTTCCCCCGGATTTTAGCATGGGAATCGAGCCGAACGATGCAGCTGGTCGGTGGATTTTCTGGGCGCTGTTCCATATTCATGTTATGTCACCCCTCAGCAGTGCTACAGGCCTAGATGTTAAGTTCTGGTCAAAATATCATCACTTCACTTTAACTTATTGGCTGTCAACTTGGTACAATCATTACAAACTGAATCAGTTGCTCAAATAGACAGAAAAGGAATCGATTGTGGCCTGTATTAAATATCCATCCCTGAAGATCGCCTGAAGTTTTTTTTTTTTTTTTCGAAAAGACCTGATAAATCGTTTTTATACTGTGTCAACTTCATCTGTAAAAAAAGAAGTTATTTGAAACATACGAACGGAACTCTTTCACTTCATTTTTAGATTTTGACGCCTTCGTTATGCACACGTGACTTATCCGGAGAAAGTTTTTCTAGACTACAATTTGAGTGTATATCAATTCCTATGGTGACATTTTAAAGGAATATTCTGTCTTTATGAACATCATTCATGTGCGACTGAAACAGGAAGTTAAATGACACACTTAAGTATTATATTTACTAAGTTTATAGTCCTACTAACTTTTCAAAAAATTTATATAATTTTTTATATAACGCATAAACCCCAATAACATTTTTAAGTGTCTAAATAATTTCTATATTTTATACGTTCTGAGATTTTGTAAAATATGAGAAATAAAGTATATTCTTGAAATGTATGAGAGTGAAAAATCCAAAACCGTTGGTATTTATTTTCAAGTGCTATTTAGATCAAGTAATGCCATGAATATCAGTACACCTTTAGAAAACTATTGAGTCTGAAGAGTTGATAAATATGTTCCGGATTATTGAGGGATAAGACGGGTAAATTTTTTCATTTATTTTCTTTATTGTGCAAGTCGAATATATCAAAATATTTCTATGCGTCAGCAAATGTTTTTTTAACAAAATAGTTTACAGAAGACACAGTATTTTTAACTGAATAGCATCAAACAAATAGTAATCAAACAAAATCATGTGAAAGGATTAATTCCCTTAATCTGCATCATGTCGTTGAGTAAAGGACCTTGTCAATCACCAACAATAGTTTCATGTTTATCTTATACAAAAAAAATTAAGCAGATTTAAATATTGAGCAAATAACCCCAAAAAGCTCTGAATGCGGCTTCCAAATCTGCATTTAACATGCTTAAGGTGTGCACCTTTTTTGTATATGAAATTTAGTCAAATGTACTCCTCAGTCCAATTAGCAGTTTGCTAGTAACGCTGGCTAGAATTCACCTCCGTGTACACATGGAATGGTTTATTCCTTGAGCAAGAAATATGTCCGTTTGTACTAAACAAATTACTGTCAGCACACTAGCACTCAGTAAAATCTTTGGGTAAATGTTTCATAATTTTTACGACTGCTACTGTTTCTCATTTCTTGTGAGTTTTATTAGGCCTATTTATGTAAAAAAAAATATGTGTAAGCCTAAAAAATTCGGGACATTCAGATTCTATAGTGATAGTGTATTGAATCGATATAAATGCCGCAAAGGTTAAACGTTAAAAATATAGTACTGAGAAACCATGTTGTATCCCTGGTCTCGCCATTCTTATTCCGGCTTTCAAAGGTTTCCCGAAATTAGTCCAAGCGAATAATAGGATTGTTAATCTGTACAGGATAAGGTCGATTCTCTCCCAGTCACGTGTCTATTTCAACTAATTAGTTCTGTCTCGTGTGATCTTAATGCCAACGACGTTAGGTCGAACTACCTACTTCTGATAAATTTTACATAGTGTTAGCAAATTAAAAATTACAAGCAACGTGTAATAACGATTATAAATGATGAGTCTGAAAGAAATATAGATATTCGTAGTAAAAAAAAGTAAGTAGTTGGAGCGGGAGCCCAGCTGGTACTTACTTAGGAGCATATGTTTGAGTAAATGCTCATAATAAAAAAAGTACCTGTCAGAAAAAGGAAACAACAAAATTATTCCATCATTTGACAGATAATCTATGTACTATTACAATATTTTGCAATTACGTCAAAAATAATCCATTGTTTGTAATATAGTTCCTACGTACGAAAACTCATGCATAACCTATTGATAACATGTTGTTTTAATAGTTACAAATTTGTGTAAAAATATTTTTAAAATTATTAACTTCTCACAAATATAATACAGGAAAATTTTTCAAATGTATGAACATATTAAACAAATCATTGTATAGGTTACTGAAAATGCTAACCAGACTATATATAAATCATCTTTAGCTGTCATCCGATAAAGTAAAGTTAGTTAACATTACCGTAGTAACATGTTAACATATTTTTATCTTAGCAGAGTTTAAGCTTCCATGAAAATAAAAAAAAAAAAAACATAATTACTAACCCATTATTTCAATAAATTTTTTTATTAAAATTTTTAAAAAATTTTATTTCAACTTTTGTGAAGAAACTTACTTACTTTCTTCATCCTTACAAGTATTACGTAACAAACGCTAAGCAATAAAGAAATAGTATTATAAGTTCATTGTAATAATTGTTGCCGGTATAAGCCTACAAAGAAACAGGTAAGGTTATAAAGATGTCAGTAAACTTAAGTTCACAAAGAGTAGTGCTACGAAGGACATTTGGATTGTAATTAATAGTGGATAATATTAAAATGTGTATAATGTGTGTTTATATATATACATATAGACATATATATATATATATATATATATATATATATATATATATATATATATACATATATATATACACACACATGCACATACACAGAATATCCCATGATTCCGGTCTTATACATAGGGGAAATATAAATGGGTGAAATATGAATTGTAGCACTGATGTAATGTGTTCACATTCGATAATGGCGGTGTGGTCACCTCCATGTGCCATTACGACAACAAACGTTCAACTTCATTGCCGCGATGAGCTTTGCATGTGCACACGATGTAACATGGCCGGCGTGACGGAGCGGTATGCAGCGGTGATGTTGCTTTACAATATTGGTCGCGAGACCATGGGCGTGTCACGTAAACGACAATATTTAACGTACCCCCACTGGAAAAAAAAAATCATGGGGTGACATATCTGAGGTTCACGAAGGTCATTCCACAGGTCCTCTATTGTCGATCCAACGATCACCCAATGTTGTTTCAAGCCATCCGTCGCACCTGGACAATCGAAATTCGGAGGAACGCCATCTTGCTGAAGATAAATGTTTGCATGTAATGCTAGTGGCGTATCATGCAGATACGGTTTCGAGTTTGTCTTGCAAGAGCTGCACATAGCGTACAGAGTTGACGTGTCCTGCAAAGAACACATGTCCCCGGTACCTCTACCTTATCACCATGAATCCTAGATAATGTCTTTGAATGTTTCATGCAATGGGACAGAATTACAAACTATTATTTTGGACACACGCAAATGCAATATATATATATATATTTTTTTTTTTTTTATGGATGTGTTGACTACAGCCAACTCGGCTTGTTTTCTCTTTTTTCGTATTACGTTGTTTATTTTTCTAAATCTCTTTCTAAGATTTCTGGGACGACATAATATTGCAATGGCGTGTGTCCAAAATAATACAGTTTGTCATGAATCCTAGAGTCAATTTGTGAATAAACATCGTCATCTACACGGGGGTTTTCATTCGCTCAGTATATCCCGGTTGTCGTGCCCATTCATATGAAAGCATGCTTCATCAATCATCACTAAACATATCTGCACAGTTAACGTCCTTTTATCCAATCACAAAATTCCTCCCTCTTATCTGTATCGTCACCACGACGTTCCTACACGAATTGCGTGCGAACGGATATAATGTATTGTGTTTCAGAATACCATGCACAGATGTTTTGGGAATCCCGTTAACCTAAGAAATATTTCACACAGATCGTGTGGGACTTACTACCACCTCACTAAGGAACCCAGTACTACTGCAATTATTGGTTGATGTTCGTGGCCGGCCTGTGCGTTGTTTTCTCCTACAGAGCCGGTCTCTGTAAGAGGGCATGTTAGAAAATGTTCTTGTATTTTTGTTTTCAAGCAATAACATTTATTCAAGTTGTATTATCAAATTATTTTCTTTGACAATACGTACGATATATTCTTGATAAACTGCTTGAAGTAATAAATAACGGAATCTTTAATGAATATATCGTGCCTAATCTTCGCAAGGGAATTATAGGTTAAATTTCAAGAATGATTACAAGTACAATATAAAATAAACACAACACCATCAATCTATTATGTTCTCCAAAATTCGTAACAAATATCTTCTGTGCCTCAACTTTGCCACATTTACAAAAAAAAATTAAAACATAAATTATTGCAGAAAATCGATCAATACAGTTTAGCATCTTGCTCTCCCCCTTAAAGCGTTTGAAGATACGATCGACACTTAATTGCTCCGGTTTTGGTTTGTCTGGATGGCGGCGGTGGAATTCATTACACGTTTGTCGCTGTGAGAAACCCGAAGTATGCATAAGTTTAATTTCGGTCTTCTACTGCATGGAATTCTTATGTCCGATACCTTTCCGTATGTTCCATGTCGGTCTGCCTGTAACACAGAACACGCACACATTACCTAAGCTATTGGCACTTGCCATTAACATCTGTATGTGTGCTGCCTTAAATAGTCTCAAATGTTTTTGAAAAGAAAATTGCATCCTTTCCATTTAGCTTAGTGGATCTGGTACTTTAGTGAGAAAGGTTTTGCCCTATGCTACTAAAAAATTAGAAAAGTTTTCGCTACAATTTTAGTGCAATAATATTGTGAAACTTTTAAATTATCTTAATTAATTAATCTTTTAAACTATTTTCTTTATATACCTACTACTTTAAAATTGGAATTAGAAAAAAAAAATTTAACAAGACAATGTTAACATTTAAACATTTTTTAGATGTAGATATTTATGTAATTTTTCAACGATCAATTTGACAGATTCTTGGATGGAACGAGTGGGGCAGAAGAAAAATTCTTTTTCGAAATATTTGTATTTTCCAGGAGTATTTAAGGACTATTTTGGGGTAAATTTAGGAAATTTTGAGGGCATTAGTGTAAGAAAATAATTTACGTATGAAGACTTTGAGACCAAGGTCAAATCCATAGAATATAGGACCGGGGTCAGGACTTCGCATAGCCACCAAATTTAATTAAGTTACAGCTTGAACTCAAGACATGGCGTTATTCAACAACTACCTTATACGCCTGATAATTGGGACTTGTGATCACACTAAGCTTAGGATAGGCCTGGTAATTAATGAGGATCAAGGTTTTTAATCAGAATGCTACTTAATTTTCGAATAGCAGCATTAATATATAACAACGGAAACGAAGGATGAAGAAAAATTCTCATAAGCACTGTGCGTTTTCAGAATAGTCAGGGAAGCGGCCTAGTGGGAGCAGTGTTCTCGAATAGGAAATTACCATGCACTCTAGTTAAAAGGAGAGATTCCCAGAAGAGAGGAAACGAGAAGTAATTAAGATAATCAAGCTGAAAGCAAAACTGTGTTGCGTCGTTAGGCTTGGTGAGGTTTTCAGATTCAAAACAATTTTAAAACACTAGAATCTACGATCATCTTTCAGTTTCTTTGAACTAACTGTAGTAGTCTGGTACTTAAGCAAATAAATCGTTAGCTGTTTCAAAGGCAATTTAACGATATCTTGAGAGAAAATTTTCTTCTCTTAGTCTTCGAGCCTTCCATGGTTTGAGTGTCTTATAAATAACTGTCCTATGTTCGGATGCAGTCCAATTATTTTTAACTAAAATAATAACTGCATTATCGGCTAATTTATTAATAACACTAAGAAAATCATTATTCTATTCAATTTAAGTAGAAAACTTCATTTTATCACTGTAAAACAATTTGGGATAACGTTTATTATGGAAGATTATTTTTTCAGTAAGGCCTATATGTATTGGCTTCTAAAAAATCTCAATTATACTAAAAAAAAAGGTATTTTGAATTTTAAACTTTGTAGTTAAAATTATTAATTTAGTTGATATATTGAAATAAAAATACTGCAAAAAATAAGTTAAGACAGATGAACATGTTTTGAGTAATAAAATTATATTCTTCCAGGCCCACATCAGGGAGTGAAATGTTTCACGAAATGAAGCAAGGCAAATAATTTCTGGTTCGTATACTAACATAAGTACTTAGATTTCAATGTGATGCGTATTTAGTGCGTGGCTTAGTTTCGTATCTTATATGAAACTTGATGCTTATATTTTCGAGGACTCATTCACTGTTTTAATAATAGAGATACATATTTTACATCAGTAGTAATTAAAATTAAGCCCTTTCGTATTTCCGTACCGTACACAAGCAAGCCTCATATACTTGTTACGACGGCTAATTTATTCTTGGTTATGAACTACTTCCTGCGGCTGAAATAGAAAAGTACGTAAAATTATTTTATGACTTTTTAAAAGAATTACTTACCTTAAAAACGTTTATTACTACGAGTAAGTTGTAACTAGCATAGATGTGGGTTTTGTTGATGCGCATGAGTATACGGCTGGTTTTGATTAACGTGTAAGTTTCCATGTATTCTGCATGAGGTACTTGTCTAATCTTCTCCCTCATATATTTATGACGAAATAATTCATTAATGGAACTATATTAAGTTCTGTCTTCACTATCCATAGCCTACACTTACTAAATATTGTTTTTATTGTTCGAACAACTACGCGCTTTCTGGAACGATTCTACATAACCGTGTTTCCTTGAATTTCGAAAATTAGCAGCTTGTAAACGGGCGCAAGCTGATTCCCTGTCGTTGGCTGTGGCACAAATCATCATGTCGGCTAATTGAATGCATATCGGCGAGCCCATTGGGCGTATCAATTTCGGCACGCCTCCCGCTTGTCCCGGCCGTGCGGCCTGCAGCAAACACAAACAACGGGAAATTGTGCGGGCTGCACAGTATGCATACCCAACAACTGTCCCAGAGTACACCACGCACACTGACATTTGATCACTCTTGTCAAACACCGTGCCCTTACAAATACAGGATGTTATTGAAATACTTTTACAAGCTCTGAGGGAGAGATCTTTACACGAATAAAAAAAAACATCGAAACTTATGTCCGAAAATCCTAGTTTTGAGTTCTAATGAAATGTTATATATGGCACTATATTGCCAAAGAAACTTGCTTACATTTGTCATTTGTGTGCATGAAGTTCACATCAGCGTTTTGACGAACTGGATATCCTGTTATGATTATAACTGCAACACGACACAAGCAATACGCGAAAAAAATATTAACCACAAATGTGTACAAATGCCAAATGTAAACAAGATTCCTTGGCAAAATATTGACATGCATATGAGGACATCGACATACTTGTATAGATAATATCATTGAATCATCTAACATAATTAATTTTATTACCAGTTACAAAACTAGACTGGTGGATATTACCTTGTAACATGTGGTACAGTACTTTCATTAATAACTTAAAAAATTAAAGTATTTCGGAACTATCTGTATACTTACTTTTTTATTGTTTCGGGTTAAGGAACCCCTCAAAGTTTTTAAAAATATTTTAGAAACCTCCTGTATGTTCGGATAGAAAGACATGTATTATTTAGTGTTTTGTACCGAATACCGTTCAAATTGCTACTGCTTGAGATGCTTTAATATCCATTACAATAGTTTTCTAGTTTTGCAAAAACTCGATAAAAGAGGCAAAATAATCGAAGTTTCTGAAATTTTTGAAATACGAAAATATTTTGCAATTTATTTTAGGTCTAGAACATGTCAGGCAGTATCCCGTGACATGTAGCTTCAGTGTGAATATTTTAATTTATTTATGTTCATTGATTTCTGCGGCTTGTAATAAATAAATAGTGAAAATTTTGACTTTGAAGTGATATTATGGGAAAACTGGTTGAGCTAATTTTTTGTAAGAGGAATATATACTCCCAACTACAAATATAAATTTGCGAAATTTTCCCACTTGAGCGCTCTTAACGAAACGCTGAAATACAGAATGACAACGAGGAGCATTGCCATTATGAAACGAACTGTACAGAACGAAGCGGACACATGGAAGGGAGAGAGCATGGGCAGTCACTGTGTAACACATTGCTATTTCAGTGGGAACGGAGCAGTGTTCGGTTGAACACCGCATGTTTGCGTACGACGCAGGGAAGTGCAGCTCATCCGTTGTGGAGACTCTGGAACGAGTGTGGGGGAGTTTCATGAACAGAATCGAACATTGCTACAGGGAAGACGTACGTTACCTTCCTGATATCATTTTTGCCACGTAAACATAATGGCATACCTCTACGAACACTGCCATGTGTACACTCTCAATTTCATCGCACATTCATAATGATAATGCTCGACGTGGTCACTCTGTATTTACTGTATCCATAACTGAGAAATTCTATGAGAGATTATGTTTTTTTGGTTTAATATTCTAACGACACCACTACCTGCTTGCGAATTATATTTTATACATACATAATTTAAGTACATTTGAATATATTGCCCAGAGTTAGATTTTCAAAGTTCATAACTAACACAAAAATGTAAAAATGTGCTTTAGATAGTTTTGTTCCATAATACAGGACATACTTTCATTACACTTTATAGACGTATCCAGATATGTATTAATAAGGTTCACATAACTGATTACGCTGAAGTTGTCTAATTTGGAGTTCTAAATACTGAGAAATTCTTCTAATCATATCCTGGTTTGATATATTTTGCGATTAATGTGTTGAGCAATAAGATAGTATGTTTTATCTATCTGATAAATTTACTTGAAATTTATTTAATCAATCTTAAAATTGACATTTTATTGTAGTCATCGTCAGGTTTGGTTGTACGTACTCGTTGACTGTTCGTACAACAATCAGTTCTGTAGAACCTGATATTTGTCTCAGTCTGTTTTAACAGAAGTATGGCATCTACAACAATACTTTTCGTACACTGCAGGCGTGTGGTGTATCAGTCACTTTGATATCACTGGCGCAGTCAAATTCGAGACGCCTCTAAAAAAACACACGCTGTCATTAACCATGAACCAGTGCTGTAAATATGCACGTAAGGAAATGAAAAAAAATTGGTTAACAATTCTTTTCACCAAAAATTGGTGGATCTACACATAATGTTGCCTCAATTTATTTGCTTCTTTATAACTTGACTGAGTGCGCCATAACGGCGTGACATTATTAGTGCCATGAACTTTCCATGAAAAGTCTTCTGCCTCAGTTTGTTTCTATGTCTTACGTGCACATCTGCAGCTCCGCTTCACGATTATCTGTAGCGTGTCGTTGTGAAGTTGGGTCTCTCATTTGACAGTGCCAATCGCAATGGGTATTGCAACACTGTCATGTTTGTGATTTGAGGGTAGAACCCCAACACACGCGACAGTTAAAACGTCCAATCACTGACAGGGAAGTAGAGCTACATATTTGCAAGTAACGGCCCACTGAAACCAACTGGGGGCGACATTTTTTTCGCGAGAAGTTAGTGACCATGTTAAATAGGGACATGAAAAATTCGCGTTTTCTTTCAGACACAAGACAGAATTCCAGCAACTGTTAGTTCGTGTAACGTCCGCAGTTGGCGCTTGACTTAATTGACACCTCGTGTAAGTCGCTGACCCATTAATGAAAATTTAACTAAATGCAGCCCCATGTCACTGCATCAGCGAACAGCTAATGAAGAGCTGCTGTGAGCTTGAGTGTACACATATTCTTGGAGACTATCCTACGAGGTCAGTGAATCCGCGAATTTTTCCGATCTCTAGCAGTAAAATGACAAAACACGGGAGAGTTAAATTCATCCAATCACAGACCATGTAACACAGCTGCAAATGGGCACACGAGGCAATGAAACAAACTTGCGCGAAAATCTTTTCACCAAAAACAAGGGTCCCTAAATATTAGAGCCACGAATTTGTTGCGAGAATATGTTTGCGCCATTTGGTTTCAGTGACTTATGTGCACACGTGTAGCTCTGCTTCATGGCCAGTGTTTGGATATTTGTCTCTCACATGTCTTGGTGTTCTACTGACCAATCACAGACGTATGATGTCACAATAACCTTATTCTGAATGGTGGAGTCAAACGAGTGACGTGTCTGAGAAAAGTCACGCTCCCAACAACCTTGAAGCATAGATGCCGACGTGCAAGAAAGGCACTGAAACAAAATGTCATAAAAATAATTTCGCGACAAAATCGTAGCTCAACTAATTATAAGTAGAGGTACGTCAATTTTGCGGATTCATCTGGCAGCAGCCTAGACTTGTCAGTCCTATACACCCACTGGCCACAATCGATTATCTATTGGCTTATAACTAGAGCCCACGATTTTTGGTGAAAAAAATTCTGCAACAGTTTGTTTCAATGCCTTACGTGCACATCTGCAGGTCTGCTTCTTGATTATTGACAGAATGTATAATTGCACAGGCGTGGCTCATTTGACTTGTGCCAACAAGAACAAGGTTACTGAGACACTACACGTCTGTAATTTGTTTGTAAAACCCCGAGACGCTGAGAATTTAAAACAGCCAATCACTGACCAGGTAGCAAAGCTATATATGTGCACATAAGTCATTGAAACAAATTGTTGCAGAATTCTTTTCACCAAAAATCGTGGGCTCTACTTATAACCGTACAAGCAGGTAGCAAGCGATAGCACTTCGCATTGTATACTTATTTACTACTGGCTTGCAGTAGTCAAACGCGTTTCGTAACAGCCGCCAGCAAGTCTCAGACATGACAATGAAGTATACATAAATGGCGTTCAACTTGACCTGGAATGTATCTGCGAAATTTACGTACTTCTAATTATAAGTCAAGGGTAGAGTTGTGTCTATTCCGCGGATTCACCTGGCAGCAGCCTAGCTTTCTCAGTCCTATACACGCACCGGCTACTATTGTACATTGGTAGAATCCCGGAAATGTCTTGGTTTCAACGACCAGCAGACTGGACTGCACAGTCCTGTGTACACTCTGTCCTCAGATACTTGTACATTGGCTGTTGCTCCAGTGAGTGACTAGTTGTACATGTGACAAGGTAGAGCGGAGGTCAGAGAGTGGTTTCAACAGTGGCGGCTCGTGGGTTGTTGCCAGGTAGGGCTGCAGTTGCCAAGAGCTGTACAGGGTTGTGCGCTGGTTGACTCTACAGCCACTGACACGCTGATGTGCAGGTGTCCCTCACTACTGAGTTGTCACAAAATATGTAGTAGCCGGCAAATCTTTCATGGACGTTGGTATACGGCGCGTTCATAAAGAGTGTACAGTTCCGACTATCTGCAGCCCCACCTGGCAACAACCCACGAGCCGCCGCTGGGTTTCAAACATGTGTGCTATTGCTATTGGTACAAGAAATATTTTCAGCAAAGGAGACAGAATCTCTATAGTTAGAGACGGGAAAAATTCGCAGGTTCACTGACCCGTAGGCTAGCCTCCAAGAATATGTGTACTCAGGCAGACAACAGCTGTTCACTAGCTGCTCGCTGTTGAAGTGGTATAGGGCACGTTAAGGCCTCGCTCTTTAGTTTTGCAGGGATTTCAAAAATATATTTTTTTAACGTAAATTAATACATATATCAAAAATTCATTCTTACAGATTTAACTCTAATTAATAATCGTTTATATCTGAAATTTTCTGTTACGATACACCAAACAGATTTTTAGATATTTGCCCCTGAAATATCACATATTTTGCTGTCAAAATGAACCAAAGTAAAGCAAAATAATTGTTTTCCACCAAATGGTACGTTATTAAAAAAATATCTCTCGTGAAATTGTGTATCGTATTACTGTACACAGTCTCAAATTTTTTCAAAGCATTTGGTTAAAAATATTCGTGTTATTTGCAATTATTTGAAATAAATGGCCGTAAGGTGTATTTTAACTGTTGGCAGACACTTCCAGTGGATGTAACATAAGTCTGCTGACAGTTGCGAAATTGACACAAACTTATAGTTACTGGATTTGTATGGCATGTTCCTTCTCTGTAGTAACGAATGTGTATAGAAGTTTGACGTCTACTGTCTTCTCAAATGAATTTCTGAAAATTCCGGGACTCTATACATTGGCATATAACACTACAATCTGGTAGAAAGCGATAGTCGTACGAGTTATTTCCTTATATGCTACTGACTTGCAGTAGTAAAGGCGTTTCGGGACAGCTGCCGGCTAATCATAGACGTGACATTGAAGTATACGCTACTGACGTCCAACCTGACCTGGAAGCATGGGCCTCTCTGGTAAGTAAATTTAGGGGGGGGGGACATGGGATGTAAATATTTTTGACGAATATAAGTAAATATGTCCTAATAGAATGTTTAATAAATAAATTTGCCTTTCAAACAGGTTGAGCTCTGAAATAATTATCCTTTACGTGTATTAATATTCAAGTTAACAATATATAAATAACACACAATACCTTCACTTGAACATCAATATGTCCCTGCGTCCCCTCCACAAGGAATGTTTGGAGGGGAGATGTCCCCCCATCCCTCCCCCCTAACGCCTCCCATGCCTGAAATGCATCTGCGAAATTGACGTACCTCTATTCAAGGGCCGGTTACAAAAGCGACACAAAAATACCGTTGTTTTGGATTCTAGGTTGTGCCTAAAAGAAAATGCGAGTTTCCCATATCCCTGCGGATGAGCCAGTTCGCACGTATGCCCCGGTACGAGGGCCACATCGCGAACAGATCGATCAGCATTCTGCGCGCCACCCCCTTCACGCGGTCGGAATGGCAAACGCCTGCCCTCCCGTCAGAATGCTGATTGGGTAATGCGTGGTGGTAAGGGTGAATGGGGGTGGCAGATGGTCGCATCACGTCCCGTTAAGATAACACCGGTGCAGGATCTGAGCCCTGCCACATGCACCGTGTACATATGTTGGCCACGTTCCGAAATCAGTCATTGAAAATAAGCTAACCAAATCCAACAACCCCATTACAAGCATTTTTGTGGAACATTTTCCCAGATACGTTTTGGATATTTCGAAGCGAATTATAAAATAACGTTGGACGCGTGTCAGAATACGTTTCATAATGTTGGTAGCGAACGAAAATCAAAATTGCAAAATTCCTACCGAAGTATATTTAATATTTTCGGCAACGAATGCAAACATGTTGTCAAGTTGTTTGTGAGAACAGTAAGTTAAAAAGAAAAAAAAAACGAATACACGAAATATTAAGTATTGGCAGTAAAAAGCATCCATCGCTTACAAATAACTTTGACAATGTTGGCAGCATAATTAATCAATTGTGTTATGGTCGGCCATATTCTTGGTGCGCGCCAGAAAGGCGCCACGTCGTACTGTCTTTAAGCGAGCTTATAAAGTTATGTCGGTGTTAGCTCTTGTGTTTGAATATCGAACGTTCACACAAAGAGCTTTTTCGGAACGATGGGACTTGGTTACGCAATGTTTCGAGAGAACGATGCCACGCCTGAACTTTAGAACACGAGTCAAAACATGTAGCGTAAACACGCCGAGTGCACAAGTGAAGCTGTTGCCTCATTTTACTGTGTGAAAGTGTTGTTCCTCCCCCAACCCCATCAAACAGGCCAATATTGAAAAACGTTATTATTGATACTTTAAGATTTAAGTTTTAGAACTAATCCAACGTTTTATGAAACATAATCATTTATTCACTAAAATACTGACTAAATATTACAAATTTTCAAATTATTTAATTAATAACTATGAACATACTACCTGAATTATTGAATATTTCACTGATTATAATTAAGAATGTAGTATGTAAATAACATTACGTAAAAAAACTTTTTATGTATGTTTGAATACGTTAAGCAGGTAAATGCCCAGAAAATATTTTTTTCTGTTATTTATGCGAGAAAATTTAAAGACTGTTTATATTATTTTTTGAACTAACGTCTCGTCTGTGATGTAGGAACGAAGCTGATAAGAAACAGTAAGTCCGAATGTGTGTACGGAATATATTTGTGCATCAAGCTATTGTATTTAAATTGTAAAACTGTTCTTTTCCGAAAAGTACGCGCTCTGAAATTACTTTCAAACTCCACAGCCTAATGGGGACAAACTGCAGGAGATGATTCCTGAAGAATGACGAACAAGATAGTTGCATATACATCGTAAGTCCGGAAAATCAAATTTTTTATGCCAGAAAGCGTGTATTCGTATATTAAAGTTTACCTCCACTGGTCTCTAAGCAGTTTTAGCATTGTAAAAAAGCATTCACGCTGCCTACGATGCAATTCCAGGGAAGTATGGCGCAGGAATGATGACTGAATAAATATGTTTATATATATATATATATATATTAAGATATTAAGAAGGCACAAACAGAAACAAGTGTGGTAAAGTAACCATTATATGTTCGTACGTGGCCAAACAAATTAATAAAAGTAGAATCAATCAATCATTTAGTTTCCTGGATCAATAGGGTTCATTCCAGCAAAGTAAGCAATTTATTATATCAGTTTTCGTGTATTTCTTACGTAGATAAATCAACATAATGTTTATGTTTACCATTAACAAACGGAAGATTTGAAAGAACGAAATTTTTTTCTCTGTGATACATTTCCGGACATGTGTCCACAAACACTGCTTATTCTTTGTATTAGTGGTGAGCTACTGCAGTTTGTCCCCATGGCAAAATATCTCCCAGTATATTTTGTGAGGAAATTTGTACTTAAGGTGGCTCCCTAGATACGGTGTGTTTGTGTGTTAAAATCACAACATCTATGGAGTCTTAAGAGCGCCGTGGACTGACGTATGTAATGCAATATCACCTCTGCGCGCAAGTCACTCAACTGGCGTGCAGTGTTTTACTAGTATTCTCTTACCTATGGGACTTTAAGTGGTGACGATATAGGCTAATTTTATCTCAGAAAAATATACTTCAAGGTTCAGCGCATGTTTCTATTTTTGACTTATTCAGATACGGTTCGTATTTTCACATACACGACCGTCTAGGAAAGTGGTTGTTAGGCATTTTGAGCGTTTAAAAAGTCGTATTTTTATTAAACGTATCGAATTTTTAAACTTAAGGAGTCATAGATTGCAGAGCGTGTTCTTCTGCTAGATATACAAATGTGTTGCAAGTTAAGTAGTTTCGTCACAATGAGATCACTTGCAACTAGCTGCAAACCCATTTCAGGACTAGGTTGTGAGTCGCCTCAATTGTATAACTTATTGCCGCATTTATTCTCATGTGTGTGATGTGTGTTTGTTTATCCTTACAGGGTCAGTGGGCAACCCTAGAAGCAACTTCGGCTTAAAGAACAACCCGCTATCCAGTTCCTCTTCTGCCCTAAACCAAGTGGATGTCTCCACACAGGTATGAATCACTTTGTCATCTTATTACCATTGCTGACATTTCCGTTAGAACTGACGGACGTCATAACTAAGTCGCATTTAGTACACAGGTAATTTACGTTTAAATTTCCAAAATCTTTTCTGCATGGAAAGTCATTATCATGGTCTGAGGGCCGATATTATAAACCTCTTTAGAATGACAGCCAACTGCTATCCCCATAGAGAAAGCATTGGTGAGCAGTTGGTTGTCATTCGAAAGAGGTCTATAGAATAGGTCTTAGAATAAGGTCTAGACACTAGCCTACCTAACAATGCTATACAGTTGATCCCTTTACGTCTGAAAGCACCACTACTAATAAAGAGTTGATTTAACAATGCAATATAGCGTGGCACTACCAGTGCTCCTGGTGGCTGCGCACGAACTTGATACTCGTATTTCCATTTGAGCAATGTTAAAACAACACTAGTATGCCATTGGTGCCAATCAGTCACATGAGCGTCAATTTCCAGACCTGTTCCTCTATGGCCGTGGTCATTATCTTAAATTTGTTCTAAATATATCGGTCGAAACAATTAGGAAATAGGTCAACATTAATTAGGGGATCAGTCATAAATATACCGGTTGTTATAGGCGGTTCACTTTAAAGTCAACACCTCACAACCCTTAGAATAATAAAAAAATGTATTTATTCGGTCTATAGAAGTAAAGTTTTGAGAGTTGTGAATAAGTTCACATACGTTTTCAGATACGTGGAAGTTTCCATATTTAAAATAGTAAATATGGATCCATAATGGCTCTCAGAAAATTGTAAGCAATGCTCAGTTCATCCTGAACAGCCTATAGCTAGGGCCACGATTTTGTCGCGAAAAGATTTTTGCCCCACTTTGTTTCAGTGACTCACGTGCACATCGGCAGTTCTGTTTCAAGGTTATTGGCAGCGTGTGTTTATTCAGACACGTTTCTCATTTGACTGCACCAATAAGAATAAGATTATTGTGAGTCTGTACGTCTATAATTTGCCAAGGCAAGTGAGAGTAAAATC
>PNEQ01020563.1:0-25587 GCA_003012365.1 Medauroidea extradentata | reverse complement strand
CGAAACCAAAATGTTGCAAAAATCTTTTCGCCATAAAATCGTGGCTCTACCTATAGACTATTGTATGTGAGCATGTGGGTCCTGTATACGACAGTAAACACATTACAGCAAGCGTTCCGTATGGTCAGTGTTGATCTGAAGGCAGGCTTCAGCACGTCTCGTCTTCAATCTGCCTACCCGTAAACATTCAAAAATCCCAGGCGTTTTCCGAATGCATTGATAACCATCCGGTATTCATTGATATAATCAACAGGAATTGAATACACCAAAGCTTTTGAAAATCCCCAATAAAAAAATCCAACGCTTGTTACAGTTTTGTAATGTTGGCATGACTACACTTGCACATACATCATATCTGGGATTCCTTTGGTTACCGGACTGATATTTACACTGATTATTTGCTTGTTTCGTTGTTCTCTATTTGCCTCTTCCGTCTGTGCCTACAATAAATTCAATTTAGAACTTGTTGCTTAACGTATGTAAGGAATATATTGAGTATAATAAAACTTAGGGCCTGCTTGCGTGGATGTACGCAATGAGATTATTTGTTAATATGAACCCTTGACGTTCTCAATTGCATTTAAGTCTATAGAGCGAGACAGCCACCGCAAACGCTAGTTTACCTATCCATCCATACATCATGTCATCCACCATCTGCATGGCAGGCATTATAATTATATGTATCGAGTCACCAATTTCACCCTTACAAGGTAGGACGTACCCCCATTGGTTTTATTTGATCGCCTTTTTTCGCCGCTAGTTATTTTGACCATATCAGTAATGTTTGACTTGCAGACATTAAATAGAATAATTTGTTTGTCGCTGTAGGGCAGAAACATTCGAAAATTATAATTTTACTGTTCTGCAGTACTCACGCGTAACAAGAATTATCTTATACAAATGAGAATCTCCACATAGTAATATTTCATTTAAATGTTTCATTAAAACCCTACAATTAACTCGAAGTAATAATTCTGTTTCTACAAAAAATTATGGGAGAGACAAAAATCGTCATTTAGGAGTCATTTGTGATAAAAGTGCATTCAATGAGTAGATCACATCACGATGATAACAATATGAACCACCTTAATTCTCAACGTAAATTTTAAGTATGTGTAAGTAAACGAACAGTAGAATTTTTATCTGACGTGTGATTGTGCAATAAATGAACACTGATTTTTTTTCTAAACGACAACACAGTAGCTGTGAGTATAAAGTCTGTATTTTATCGGTAAATATTTCGTACAGAGAGTTAAATTCTTATTATTTATAAACTACAGCCATTATAAAAAACAGTGCAAAAATTTATTCCTACAATTGGTTGTCTATCAGAAATAATTTTATGAAATTTGGTTTTTGACTAAAATTTATTAGTGCACGCAATCCCGATGATACGCCTACTTCGGGAATTAAGCCTTAAAAGTTTGACAGATTTCCTCTTGTATCTGAAAAATAAATCCCATGTATCAATGAAATAACTGAAACTGTTTGCTGCATCTACAGCTACCAGAGAGTTGATTTTATGAGCTTTAATTTTCCATTTAATGTTTGTTGACAGTAGCAGCAGTAACATTTAATTTACTATTCCACCTTTATGTTTCTGATGACAGTATTATGGTAACAATTGCGCGAAGTTCAAAGTGACTTGTTCCGTTTCGTAGTTTAAATATCCCTAACACATTACATTTCAACGTCTGAACAGTTTAATTTTTAAAATGATAATGTGACATTTTTTAATTAGTACATTTTCTTTGCGAACAGGCCGTCAACAAGTCAGTGTAGACTACTCAATTGATTTTTACCTAATCAGCAAAAACATTCCCAAGTTCAATTTAATAAATAAGTGTCTGCAGCAAATTTACTTTTCACCGCCTCTTTTTTGTCCACTTTTTGTGTAATATTTTCATTTATCGAGTTCATATATTATTTATATGTTTTTAAGCCTCTTACACTGCACCGACTGGGAACTTCCGACTTAGTGGCGTTTTAATAATTTTGAGATTTAAATTCAGCCAGCTGTGTCGGGTATATTTCGTGGTCACGAGAATAAAGTTTGCCGTTTCCAAATCGTTAATTTGAAACCGATTCCATTTCATATGCGCTGTTGCCTTTATTTGAAACTGCGTATCATCAAGATAATTATGATATTGATAGACCTGTCTTTATGTGCCACTACATAAATACAAAGCTCTTATCAAAGATTAATATAGTAGTTGTTTTACTTGCATCTTCATATTAAGAAGGGCATTGCCCTATATAAATTATATATAATGCATGACGTCGCTCCTTTGAAGATTAGAGCAAAATCAGGTGAAGGGATTTTAATAACATAAATCTGGCATTCGTAACGTGTAGAACCATGTATGCTATTTTCAACTTTCGTGAGAACAAATGTAACGAATTCATCATATAACCTGAGAAACGACGTGATATTTTAAATAAGAGATTTTTAAGCAAACCTATATAAAACAACTTTATAAAGTCCAGAACAGTCAGTTCAAGGAAGTCCGTATTAAACTAGAATCAAAGTTATCAATAATATTCCTTCGTTTTATTTTATCACGCACTGTTACAGTTAAATTTCATAATTATTTTTATTGCTTCAATTTTTTAATTTCTATTTTCTTATGTTCCTATAATGTAATCCTCTTAGATATTTTTAGTTTCAAGTTCTTTGACTGTCAGATATTGTAACTGTAATTTTATTGTGTTGGTTTTAATCTTAAAATTTGTTGGCTACCAACTGATTGTTGTAAAGTTCTGTAAATTGCCTACTTTGTTACACATGTACAAATTCCCAATTTACAAATCCGAACATGTCGTGTAAAATAGGATGCTAATAAATTAAACAAATAACTATTTGAATTTATTAACTTCAAATAATTGTTAGTTGAAATGTACAGAATGTTGTTATCTAATAGTTCCTGTTCCGGCGTTAAGCAATCTCATGTTTCCAAGCATTTCATGCAAGTGTAGACAGTGCGAGACTCCTACGGTATAATAATGCTAGTAAAAGCAACGGAACTTAAATTTATTTCGTCTCACGTACCATGTTATATCGAATTAGTCATCTTTAAATTTGACTCACGTAAGGAAAAAATAATCGCGAACAAACTCCCTTTAACTAAGTCGTGCTGGTCTGAGGAAACGCTAGTGTGTTATTATTAAGAGTACTGTGTACCGGTTTCAGATCTCCGCGTTTAACGTGCGGGAACAGCGGAGTGATAAGAGCCATAGTACCACTCTCGACGATAGGCATAAGGTCTCTATTTCCAGCGCTAAACTGACGTGCAATTTTTTCGTAGAACTCTTTTTCCTGTGGGACTTTAAACAGTGACCCTAACATTTTTTTTTGCATAGTGTGAAGTAAAGATCAATGCACGCACTTTATTTTGGAATTTACGGATTCAGGTCGTATTTTCAGAATTACAGCAGTCTATAAAAGCCGTTTTTAGCCTTTTCCAGAGGCCCCAAAATCATGTTACTAACAAGAATACAGAATTTTCAAAAAGTGGCATACGTAGTTTTAAGTGGGCGTTATTTTCATAGACAACAACAATAAGAATAAGTTCGGCGGTTTCGCGTAAAAAAGTATTCGCGTGACAGGCTAAGTACACAGTCCTCTTAAAAACACTGGTCAATTGCTGACCGCAACAACTTCGTATCTGTTTTTGTGCTCGTAATAGTTATTCATCATAGTCAGGTTCATATGTTAGCTCACCCAAACTTATATTCTTATCTGTGGCACTCTGAAACATGAAAACAATCGGGTTTCTAGAATTCTAATCAATTCCTTATATTAGGATATTACATAAACCAATTCATAAAATAATGTTTCCTAATATGAAATACTGTCGGTTGTTATAGAAATAATATAGTCTACATGTTAGCACAAATTATTTCGTGAATTGTCACTTCATTCTTTATCGGCAATGTTGTAAACCGTATTCAAATAAATAGGACCTAGTATTTTATAAGCAAACTCAAACAAATAAGCTTTCCAGCGTCGGGCGAGTGTTGGATAAATAATGGTAACGTCAAAACTGGTGATCAGATTCTCGATTTTTAAACCACGATGCCCAGTCAGCGGTAAAAATAAACTAGAGAAAATGTTTTGGTGTTAACCGGAATATTCTCGAACAATACATACTTTACATTCATAATAAAATTTCGTGTATACAAAAACTTAAGTTTCACGGGGCTGGCGAAAGCATACTAACCGTGAATTCAAATGAAATAAATTCGTTAAAGAATATTAATACCCTAGACAGTACTGCCAATTGTCCAGATTTGAAGCTACGCTCAATTAAACATAAGTAATGGATTTACGAACTTTATCCTTTTTAAAATCCCTGATTCTTTATAGTTATTTTATACTTTATAGTACATGACTGGCGAAAGAAGTTTTCACAGTTGTAGAGTTTACTATTTTTTGTTAGATTGACATACATTCAGAAACGCTGTAAAGGTTAAATTACAAGGTTTTCTCGTGAAAGGTGATACTTCAACAACGAGTTTCTGGTAGAAAAATATTTCGGCACCGTTTGGAATCAATGTCTTGTGTGCACACCTGCAGCTCGTGGTCAGTGATTGGCTGTTTAAACATTCACTTGTTTTGAGGTTCTACTAGCAAGTCACAGATGTATGATCTCACAATAGGTTTGTTCTGAATGGTGCGGTCAAATGAAAGATGTGTCTCAACAAAGACACGCTACCAATGGCCACGAAGCAGAAGCATTGGGACAAAATTATTTCCCGACAAACTCACGATTCTATGAAAATCTTATGACGGAACCCCAAATACGGTGTCAAGAAGAAAGAAGTCTGGAGTGTTCTAAATAAACGCGCTACTAAGCAACGACTATACGCTACTCTTGAGTTTTGTGGAAACATAAGACTGGCAGACTCCCGAGCCAGTGGCGCAAGAGGCGAAGAACGAATCCTCCAGCAACAGACCTTGGTCTCACCAACTCACCGTCATTGGGCGTGGCCAGCAGGTACATTAATGCCACGGGCTCAAATTGTGTAGTCGAATTCTGACAGACAGAGCCACGAGTTTGTCCCGAGAAGATTTTCATTATCATTATGTCTCAATGCCTCACGTGCTTCATTGTTATTGGCTGGGTGTCGTTGTTCAGACTCGTCTCTCATTTGACCGCACCAATTAGAATAAGATTACTGTGACAGCATACGTCTGTTATACGCGATCAGAATTCCAAGTCAACTGAGAGAGGCTTCACGTGTTCATATGAGGCATGAACGTAAATTGTGCAGATGTCTTTTCACCAGAAAATTGCGTATCTACTGATAGAACTTGCTTTGGAACACGACCACGTTTCGTAACTGATGTGTATTTAGTCAAAGAGTTGCCGTGTTATAGGACTGCATAATTAAATACAAGGGTTTCTATGATTCGGAAGATTCCCTGCAGGAATTCCTCGTAGAAGCAGAAGGGCAAGGGTTCTATTATGCCACCGTGGGACGCTCTCCGCGCTGTCATCTAGTCGAGAATTATTCAGCACCTGAGACGGTAAGCTGCGGTATTGTAGGAGAGTGGGTAAGGGGGAGACCCGCGTGTCAGGGAGCTACGAAGTCCCGTGGGACGCTGATGTTCCTAGCCGCCCCGCTGCTGACTTATTCAGGACTCTCTCCCTGGGGCCGGGAGATCTTCCACAAGCGGGTACACAGGCGCGGTACACCAAACCCGCACACACCTGCTTGCAAAGTCCGACCGTCGAGATGAAGTACTGGAGTTCCTCCTGGTAGCTCCCATGCTTCCGTCTTCACCGCACAGTGATTAATTACCGAGTGCTCTTCGACCTCTTCGTTCTCGCCTCTGAGGACCGACTTCTTGTCTGAAACTTCTTCCTTCTCTGTCTTTCTCTCTCGCCACCGGGGTTTGTGTTTGGCCGTAGTACATTCATCATGATTTCAATTACACCTAAGTTGCTGCTGTCAGTTGAACAATAGCAAACAACAAAATATTAAGGACTGCTATTGATTTTTCCTAGCACGATATTTACCACAGTACTTAAATATTGCTAAAGGTGGCCTGTTGGGTGAACGTGTTTTGAGCTTTAAAAACCTGGAAGTGCAAAAGCGGTAAGGATGACACAGCATGTGGGTCACACCTCTTAGACGTAAGTCACTGAACTAGCGTGCAGTCTTCTTGTAGGCAACTCGCCTCTATGAGACTTTTAGTGATGACCCTATACTTTTATGACATTTTAAAATTTATTTTAGAGGGTTTATTTACTTCACCCCTATTTCATGCCGTTCGTCTTAATAAGGTACAGCTTACAAACTATCTAATCTAAATAAACGATTCAAACATCCATGCCCGTGGTGGGATTCGAACCCAGGACCTCTCGTACTGTAGGCCGGTATACTACCAATCACTCTACGGAGGCTCGTATTTCATGACGTAGCACTAAAGATAAAGTTTTATTCTACAGGCCTTTACTTTTTAAGGGATTCTGCAACAAGTTTTTCAAACCTTAAAAACGACTGAAGTAACCTCCATTATTCGATATTATAGGTAGGGTGAAAATAAAATGTCCGTGAAAAACCGAAATCCTAGAATGGGTGTACACGTGTAACGTTCTTTGAAAGCAGTCATTAATTGTGCCCGCTGAGCAGTTATAGAACAAACTTAGAGCCGATGCTCTGCGCTGCACGTTCGGCAGTCTGTAATACCAAACACACCGTTGTGGCGAGCGACATGTTGGCAAGTGCTTTAATAGTTTCCAGTATGTTTTGGCTTCTGAGCCGATTGATTTGTTTACGAACGGAAGGAGTTATGCTTGCAATGCGAAGAAAAACTCAAAAAAATCACAGTGGATAAAGACATTGCAGGCTACAATTTCATTCTCATAAAAATAAAGAATAAAAAGTATTTGTATTTAAAAAAAATATTGAATTTTTTAAATGTTTATTTTTAGTTTCAGCGTTTTTTAAAAATACAAATAATTTGTATTCTTTATTTTAATGGTCATGACATTGTATCCTGTAATGCCTTTATCCACTGTGCTTTTTTTTAGTTTAGTATATCAGTTGGTTTTAGTGTAGTTCAAACAGAAACATGCAAAATATGACTTTAACAAGCCACTACGCGAAAACTATGAGAGATAAACAAATTTCGTAAGAGCCAAATTTAGTCACATTTTGTGTCTAAAATAAGAAAAAAATATCTGGTACAAATAAAAATTAAAAAAAAAATGGTAATGAAAATTGCGGTAGACCGCGCCCTTAAACCGACACGTCACAGACGACAGTGTTTCAGGCTGAATACCTCCCAAGCATTCTTATATCGACCTTCAACGATATAAGTACTTACTCCCTAGGTGATCTTTCGTATTCATTATTGCACGCTGATTACTTACATGTGCTGCCAAAATGATGTACCGAATAGTCACACAGTTCTAAGCAATAAGGGGTAACTAATACCACTATTTAATGCATGAACCTTGTGGAATATTGTTTTCTGTGATGACTTTTCTTCACGTAGTTAATCTGTAAACGAAATTATGTTGCAACCTAGAGGTCATCTCTACCACCCTGATGATATCATATTAGCCCTAATGTTGCACAAAAGTTTCCTTAATTTATTATGAACTCCAAAGATTACATTCCTGCCTGGTTAGCGTAATATTAATTACCCATTCTGTGTGTTTTTTTAATCATTCTTAGCATATTATTTATCTTCTTTACCATACACAGGTAACAAGATGTGAATAAATTTTTTTATGTAGACTCGTATTTTGACTACACGAACATAAACCTAGTATTGACTCAGTATGCTTTGTATAAATTAAGTTTTTCACAAATTTACACAATATGTTCTCATTTAATTGTTATTTACCCAAACTATATTTTTTAGGTTATTGGTGCCTCTATAAAAATAACATATTTGTAAGTTTATGCCATCAGTGCCATCCAGGTCCGATTCCCGGCTAAGTTTGTCACCGGTTTTTCGTATGTATAGGAATTGAGCCGGACGATGCCGCTGGCCGGGGGACTTTCTCAGATATCTCCCGTTTACACCGCTCCTTCATTGCGGTGCTTCTTCATGCTCACATCACGTTACCCCTGAACAGCGTTTAAGATATAGATGTTAAGTGCTGACCAAAATCTCTTCTAATCTCATCTGAGATTGTAACTACATTTGTATAAATGCTGATGTTGACTACAACCAGCTCCTCATGTATTTGTGTATTTCGACATCATGATATCTGATATTACCAATGACGTCACGTTTTTGTTTGGTATCCCTAACCGCCTCATAGTTTATAGAATTTGTTTGATTTGTCACGATATAAGAATTATTGATAAGGTATAATCTTAGTTTGCGTTAACGGCTTCGGTGTTTTGAAACATTTGCGCGATGTTAATGAAAACTTATTATCTTACATTTAGATTTAGTTGTTTAAACAAGTAGCTAGTAAGTAGTTTAAATTTAGTTATTTACCATACCTGATACAATATTTTAATTTTTCGCAGTTTCACCAGGTTCTTTTTGTCTTCACAATTTCCTAAATTATTTTTGTATGTTAAATTGATAACTTGAATTTGTGTGACATATCTAAGTGAAAATGTGTTGTTGAAACAGTCTGCAGAGGTGTTTTTTTTTATTTTTTATTTTTTTAAAATAATTTATGAAACAAAGTTACTTAGCTGAATTTCGTTATAGAGAGAGATTGCTTTAAACAAAACTGTGTTTAATGGCGTTAGGTAAAATGTTAAATAAAAATGAAACTTGAGTTTTATCTATGTGTAATCTTATTTATCACTGCACAAACGTGTGAAACTTGTTTTAACCATAAAGGATAAATAATTTTGCTGAGGCCCTAATAGCATATTTATACTAAATAACATAAAAGCCTTAACACATAAGAAAAATTACTCTCATTCGTAGTTCGTAAATATTACAACCAGGTAAGACTTCTCTAACAGGTTATAATGACACACCGAGAAAAAAATAGCGTAAAATCAAGCAAAATTTGTTTGATACAACCAAATGGTATATTTCAATACTTGCAAACAAATGTATGGTTTGTTACAACCAAATTATTTCTTTGAATTATGTTTGTTGTTTTAACGAAATGACGTGGTTGATGACGCCATACAGATGTTGTTAAATCAAACATACATTTGTTTGAGCAACCGTTAAAGCATACGACATTTAAACTATTTTACTTTACTCTGATCACGAAAGTAAGAGTTATTTGCACAGCAACTCTTTTATACAAGTATATTTGCGTGTAAATATTTAAAAAAATTGGGATGTACTTGGATTCGATCCCACAACCTGTAGATTATCGTCCACGCACGTTATCCCTAAACCATTGCAACTTGCTACTGTATATTTTAATTTTTATATTTAAATACCTTTGAAATGTAATTCCGATAAACTCATGATTCAATTAGACTCATGTGCACTCGGAAAAATGTTTTTAACTGTTATAATTATCTTCAGTCATTTAAACTAACGTAATTATACAAACGAACACAAAAATTAATACTCTACAAATATAGTAAATACCTATATTTAAAAACAGGTGAGATAAGTTTTCTAAATCACCGTGTGTGTGTAACAGCTAACACGTGCGAAGTAAATAAATGATTACAAGAACAACTTCCTGAACTGACAAATGTTGTCGCTTCCAACCAAATTGTTTTTTTATATCTGCCATGGTTAAATTGGCCAAATCTGTATAGTATGTCATAAATACGGTCAATTCAAGTAAATATGATAGTAAAAGCAAATATATAAAATGGTATAAGCAAACTATCGTTTGTATTTTTAACAGGAACAAATATTTTGGGTTAAATCAAATGCACGTATTGTTAAGTATATAATGAAAAAATTAGTATATCGAACCAAATATAAGTTTGTTTTAGTTACTTTATGTCAACAAATATTTTACTGTCGTAGAAAATAAATTCCAGTAGTGACTTCAACGTTACGATTGTTAAATTAACAGTAATTTATTTGCTGCAACAAAATTGATATCAGCCTTATTAATTGGTTTGTCGTAACAATCCATTTTTCTTAGTGCACCTATGGTGGCCGTAATTACAAAGTACGCTGAGTATGTTTATGTGAACATGTTTCAGCATGCTTGTTAAAACAGGTTCAGTTAATTAGATTCTGCAGCAAACATTTCAATTGGTTACACGACACACAAGTTAATTTTCCATCCCAGTCGTCAGTAATGGCTAAATAATGTTAGTTTATTTTCAATTCACTAGGTGTTGTTTCCAGATTTTAAACAATAAATTTAATTGCATCGCGTTATGGTACAAATATTTGCCATTTTCTTCACACTGCTACCGGAATTATTTGTTGATGTGTAACATGACATTGAAAGCGAAGAATTGATATAAACGTTTTACTGTCATATTAAAACAACCAGTTTAAATAGATTAGAAAGTGACGGCTATCAAAACAACTTCAGTTTCCGTGTAACCATATACAGAACTGAACATATTCAATGTGAATTATTGTAACCGTGGCCTTAAACCCTATAATATTAAAATAAATAGACTTTCAACATATTCAGTAATTTTCCAGGATTTCACTGGCGAATTTGCTGGTTTGTAAATATCGACTGATAAAAAGTGAGAAAAAGCAGATTTAGGTTAGTTGACTAAAATTTTGTTTTGGATCTCGTACACGTTAATCAGTCATTTCAAAAAAATGTTTGGTGCTGTAGCGAATATTTCATTGCTTATCGTTAATGTCACAATAAGTTTTTCTACACGTAATAGTTTACATCTATTCTGAAGTAAGCCTGCAACTAAATTTTCATTGCTCTTATATTAAAATTTTCTTAGACTACTTTTTTATGAGAAAATGTGCATGGTATTAATTTTATTTTTAAATTTTGGATGCAGTGTAAACTTTGTTTACTAACACATATAAATTTGTATAAAATATGAATGTGTATTAAATTTTTTTCAAATTAAGATGTTTGAATTAGAGTTCACTAGTACATATTTTTACGCCGAGTTCAAAAAGGAAAGTATTAAAATGAATGTTTTTTATGGTGATTAAAAAGTTGTATACTAGTAACGACTCGAAGTATATAAAATCAAATTTGAAGTAAATTTTCTGCCTAGATGTTAAGGAAACTATAAAATATTTTCGTCGTGAAAACGAAAAATTTCGTTACAAACAATCGTTTGACTGCAAATAATTATTGGTACGAAAATTCAGTAATGTAAGTAGCTAAAAATATTAAGAACAGTTTTTCTTTTCATTCTCCTCCTCATTGATTTCCATGTAACCATCCATTTTCTGTAGCGGGCTTTCTGAAAGTATGTACGAACTTCTCAATGCCTTATGAACGCAGTTGCAGCTATAGGTAATTCTGAATAAAGTGAACACTAAAAATTTAAGCTTTTAAATATATCACTAGCTGTTAATGCATACGATTCAACATTAACTACAGTTGCATTACTGCTCGTATGGTTGGCAGCGCAGCTACGCAATATAGTTCCGTATATTTTCCTATCAAAATACAACAATACAGAAACAAAATCAACCGAAATCGACATAATTATATCGTATATAATAAATAAACTTTTTTAATTAAACACTTTCGATTCCTACTGACTACACAATTTATCTTATAAGCGCGGACATTAAGTGACGTGTCCAGAGAGGTTAGAACGTCCCGTCGTTAGCCGTTACGCGCGGAAATATACGAATTGGATGAAAATAGAACTTAAGCAGGGCTTTTTTGAGTGCTCACTTTATCCCTAACTGCCTATATACCAGTTTTGTTGTCAGGACATGTAACTTTAAGTACCGGTAGGAAACTATATTGGCCACTCTAGAAGGCAATTCGTGTAGTTTTACCTTTGATTATTTTTCCATGCACCAATTCCCTTAATGTAGGCTACATGGCCAGTGTAGTATAGTAAGGTTCTTGTGAAGAGAAATTAATATAGTAATTTTTTGTTTCACTCTGCTCCTTATTTAAGTTATAAAAATATTTAAAAGTCTAACGTTATAACATACACTTTGTGGAAAAAATGTATAAAATTTACACACCGCAGGTAAACAATTTAAGTCATTCTTCAGTAATGTGTTTCAAAACGGACGAGATTTCGCGCCAGCCGTAAGCGAAATGAATTCCTTAATTTTTAAAACGAGTTTATTAATACAATAAAATAAGTTTATACGATATCTGTCGTGAATCGTCTTTTTTACTCTGCTTTCATAAATGTTACATTTTCATGTTCGAATTATGGAAATTTCTGTTTTATGTTTCCTTCTCCCATTGTTCTGCTACTGATGTCGAAATAGCTCATGAAAATTCTGGCGAAATTTCAGACTCCCTTCTTTGTATTCGGAGTCAGTCTTCTCAGAGAGTTGCGTGAATGTTTAACCCGGTGCTTGAGGAACTGAAGCCGATGAATAAAGCGCTGGCAGAACATTGCCGACGACCGAGTGTTCTCCTCAGTAATAACTTCAGAACAAAGCAGATGTATTCCTACGTCATCTTGTGTTTATATACCTTCCGTTCCCGAGTCATTGCTGTATGTTTCACCGCTGTAAGATGTAGCACGAGAGTTGGTCAACGTTATAGATAAAACGTAAACTGAATCGTTACATTGCTTGTGGGATTGCAAGGGAACAGTTTTATTTAACTCACGTACGGCAACCTCACAAGCCTAAATAATTACATGTGCTGTGTGAAGTTTTGGTTTTAAAATTACAATAAAATATCATTTCCTACCATGTCACAGTCAATTATAAGTAATTTTACCTGAAACAAAAGTTGCATGCTTGTGACATTGCTATATATATAGCATATATATATATATATATATATATATATATATATATATATATATATATATATGTATATATTTATTTATTTATTTTAAGTCACGTAAGGCAGTTTCACAAGCCTAAATAGTTCAAAGTGTTGTATGAAATGTTATATTTAAAATAACAACAAACTCATATGCCATGTCACAGTCTAATATATGTTCACCTGAAACAATATTCACGTCAAGTATTCAGTTGAGCTAAAATAGCGACGAACGCTTCACTTCCACTGAAATCATGTTTGTCGTACTTCTATGCTAGGTCTGTCAGATAAAATCTATTAGTAAATATTTACATGTTCACAAATGTATAATTTGAATAGAGACTACGGCTTCATAACCGCTATTTGGTATCAACCACCTTAGTAAAATATCCCGTTTTTTTTATTTAAAAATGTCATAATGTTTAGGCTCTGCGTCACATAAGTTTGCATACGGTAAGTTCATGCTTCGTTAAACAAAGTTTTGAAAATTTCCAGTGTAATCACGTTTTAGAGTTTTCCTAAACACTTTATTACGAGTTTTTTTAAATACTGTTGTAATTATGAGAGTGTAATTCCTTATGTATGATTTTTATATTTTTTTCAGAACGATTTAAGATAGTGTTGAAGTGTGTGCTATTTTGATAATTAGCTCAAAATACTTAAATTCGTGTGAAAAATGTTCAAGTCTAACATGCCTATGAGACGATAGTAAGCCTATTTGATTAGGGATTTCGTAATGGCGTGTTAATTATATGTTTTGATGTTACCCCAGCAAAAACACAGTTATTACTATTATCATCTCAAGTGATTTCCATTTTCAAACACACCGCTCCCAATTCTTCCTTTACTGTTAGACTGTTTAAAAACTTCACAATAAACGTGTTACTTAATGTTTTTTTCGCGTTTTATAGTTTTATCAGGTTGCAAATGGCAGTTAAATATTATAAGTATTTTCCAATATTGCACTGAGTAGGTTAAATACACTGAACCATGCATAAACGTATGCAGACAGGGAGTATAAAGCGTGATGTTATGAACTTTCAGTGATGTCGGAGAAAGGGACCAGAATCGGATATAAACATACTGGCCGAAAACACCTCCTTCGAACGTTACAACCTAAATATTGTGGGACTGTCTGTAAGTTTAATAACGTAATATTAGGGACGTCGGGGAATAATGTGGTACGTTTAATTCCGTAGGGTAAAGTGTTACATTGACTGCAAACCAAATCAAAGTGCGTAGAAAAATAGTTTTGTACAGTTGTCATCCCCTGACACCGACTGTCTGCCTATGGGGTCAAGTCAAAAATTTTATCTGCAAGACATACGTAAAGATGGAATAGGGGCTCATGACAAGAATCCTACCAAACGACTCCCAGTAAAATAAACATTTTAACTAAGACATGTTTGGTTGAAGCTGTCGATGGAGGCGTTTCCGGTTCAGTTTATTTTTATTTTTAAATTGATACTGGTGTTATTCTCTTTCATGCCTGAAAGTTTCTTGGCACCATGCGTGACCAAAGCAAGGTATATTTTAAAATCAAACCTTTTTATAAATGAGTTTTTAGTGGACTCGTCCAAAAAATTTTTTGTTCTCTACGTTAAATTAATAGGGCCATGAACTTTTCGCGAAAATAATTTTGTTTCATTACCTTACGTGCACATCTGAAGCTATGATTCATGGTTATTGGAAGTGTGTCTTTGTGAAGTGACGTCTCTCATTTGACCGCGCCAATCGCAATAAAGTTACAGCAACACCACTCGTCTGTAGGTAGAACATCAAGATACGCGAGAGTCAAAACACCCAATCACTGACTATGTAGCAGAACTGCTGATATACAGATAAGACACTTAAACAAGCTGGGGCAAAATTCTTATCGCGAAATGTTCATGGCCCTATAAATTAAGAATTAAAAATATTACCCGCAAAATGATTCTCCATGCACCATTCCCAACCAAATCATGACTGCAGGATGGAATGGCGAGCCCTACGCCAACCCCACACCTAGAGGGAATATGGAGGTATATACACACACAGGATTGTTTACAGTGCCACATAGCAACTAGGCCATCTGATGCTCGGCCTCCATTGGCGTGGGGACAGATCATGCTCTACCACGCAGTGGTCTTTAGCTAACAGACAGTTGCGACCGCCACACCCCATAGTAGAACGCTGCACTCAGTGGCGTATCGTGTTCGTGTTTCAAGGCATGCGGTGCCAAGCAGTGACTAAATACAACACTTAGAGAAACTGGTAAACTGCGGCAAAAATTGATTGTTCGCTAGGCTCCAACATGATATAGGCCGTTCACGATAAAGTGAGCACTACATAAAGTCTTCTTCCGACTATTTTGCCGCCGTCTTTACTATTTTAAATATGAAAACTTCCATGTAACTAAAAACGAGTGTAAATGTTTTAACACTGCCAAAATGAACATCTATTGACCAAATTATACATATTTTCAATTAATTACTATTTTTGCCAAGTTTTCAGTTTATAGTGAACAGGCTATTTATGGGTAACACTAAAAGTTTTGCACCTATATTGGTAGGGCTAGGAATATTTCGTGAGTTCAACGTGCAACATATGCTAGAATCCATTATTCTATGTATACCGAAGTCCTACCATTTTTCCAATACCTGCTACTCATTCATACAGCAGACAATGAACGAATAGACGGTATTTGAGTATCCATTTTTTTAATTGATCAAAATAAATTGAAACTGTAAACACATTGTTACAGTGAAATGTACTATCAAAAAAAAATTTTTTTAATGTGAAATGTATTATTAAATGTATCAAGTTTGTTTTTGTAACTTAAAGTATTTACCATCATTATTGTATTAAATCGCTATATTTACTAGAAATTAAGTTTTAAGTTTTCCTCAACATTATTGTTTAAAACACTTCAAATTGTGAACCGGCCAAGTGCTAAATCTTGCTGTGTATAAACTTAGTAAAATATAAATAAATAAAATAAATAAATACATTGAATTCTAGCGTGGAGATCTTTGAACTCGCATGAAGCACTGTGTCACTCTTCACAGACCCAATTATAACTGTACAGTTTTGACACAGAACGTGTATGATTTGCCAGAAAACTTTTCACTCGTGTCACGATTGAGATAGTATAATTTACTGGAGACTATGTTAAATATTTTCGTGATTTTCCGGTGTCTCTAACAATACTGAGTTATCTGTCGACCCATTAGACTAGTAGGAGCAGGCACACGTCTTCCAGTAGCGTACAAGAGGCAACGAACGTATTGTCCACTCTTAGTCTACACAACACATGTTTATTGGATTCGTGAATTTTGGATATGTTATGGTAAATTTTGTGCTCTTTAATTTTTGTCTCTGCAAGTTTTGTCGCGAGATACGCCGTTTTTGACTTTTTGACTTTTTTCGCCTTTTTCCGGGACGAATTCCGGGAAAAAAAAAATTAAAAACCGGAAGGTGGATTTCGGTGGAGTTTCGATATGTTATTCTACGAATTTTTCTGCGAATTTTGATGTAAAAAAACTTTTTCTTCCAGTTTGTCCATGTTTTTTTTTCGTATCTTTCCTGGACTATATTAGCTAGCGAGAGAGACCGAGGCCAACCTTCTCGGGAAATCTCGCCCACCATTCTTCCACCCCCTCCCTTCAATTGATATTCTCTGCTCAGCCGCCTCTTGTTTTGAGTCGGGGACCTGGAGGGAACAGAGATGAAATGAGGGATGACGGTTCAATGACGGATGGCAAGGGTGGGGGAAATGGAAATACCCCGAGAAATCCCGCCGTCCGCCACGTTTCTCACGTGCAAAAAATATCCGGAATCGACTCCGCCGGTGATCGAGCTCGGACCGCTTTGGTGGATGGCGAGTTGTCTGACTACTCGGCCGCCGCAGCTCCTAACAGAAATAGTAAATTTCAGCATAGATCCTCCCAATTTGACTTATTGGCTGCAAGCATAGCAGGCAGAAGAACAAAACTACATAGTGTTAGACACGTTCAAACATTTTTGTTGCCAACTAAATATTTTAAGATCGGAATTTACAAACGCTTATATCATTGACTGTAACGAATCATTTCCTCAAAGACTGCGTCTTGACGATAAATAATTGCGTTATAGAATGATTAATGTTATGAACAGAGGCACGATTATTTCGCGTATTGATTCTAGGTCAGGTTGAATGCCAATTATGTATACTTCACTGCTCCTTCTGTGATTAGACGACACCTGTTTCAACACATCTTTGACGACTGCAAGCCAGTGATAAATAAGGAAACAAGTCGTGGTGGTACCACGTGTTACGGTTAGAAGCCATGGATATTTGACTTTGGCCAGTGTGTGTATAGGTCTGAGAAGTCTAGGCTGTTACCAGATGAAAACGCGAAATACTCGCGCCTCTAGTTATGAACCATCAAGTAGAGACGATAGAATATCGCGAAAAAATTTTCTGCCAACATGCCCTTGACAACACTATAGTTTCTTGTGACATTTATGATTGGGTGATGTATGTCTGACACAACGTAGGTGTTTTCAGACCAATAACAGGCGTGAAAAATTACAAAAGCGGAATTATTATTGGGTCAGTCAAATAGGATAACAGCTCCAAGTACAAGCGAGAGCCAGCAATCTTTTCATAAGCTGAACGTACGTTGAATCCCAGTAATCAGTCAAGTTTTCCCGCGATAAACCACCATCTCTAACCGCGAGCCATTTTGCAGTCATTACAGGATAATGCTCATCTAAATAACACGGCACAATAGTTTTATTTTTCCGTATTTATTCCGTATTCTTACGTTTTTAACTTGGTAGTGAATTCGCTGCCAAATATAACATTGTCCTTAGTGAGAACATCCAAATTCATGCAGATGGTTTCGGCACTCTCTTTAATGTCTATACCGGCACGAACAGTACAGAAATATGGAGTGGATGAAATGCAAATGAAGCACTTAAACCTGACGATTATGTATGAGCTGTTTACAGAGCTCATAAAAACAGATTTCTTTTGTATATTCGAATTGTATCCTGTCTTTAATGGTACGATCTTCTTGACTACAACATTTGGAACCGTATTACGAAATGTTCGACGATTCGCCAGAAATTGTGTTCAGATGTGGACAAAACACATCGGGAGTTGTAACTTTTCGTAAGGGTACCTGATGAAAAATATACGATGTAGAAAATGGACATGATCCACCCTACATTTTTTGCCTCCTGAAAGCACTGTTAAAACACTTCATTAACTGCAAAACAATTATGCGTTTTTTTGCTGACAGCAAATAATCATTCATTTGCAGAAAAATATCATCAAAACCGTATGTTTGGAGTTGATAAGTTGTTTCTCTTAAACGTTATATGTTGAATGATAATGCTTTCTTTATAGCGACGATTATATATTTCTTCCGATATAAGGCTTCTGTTAAAAACACTACAACTATTTTTGCTCTAAAGAAAAATAAAACTATTACTCTATTTCCAACTTACTATTTTTTTTTAAATTACTATTATATTTTTCTTTCTGGCAAAGCTACTTTTAAGTGTTTAATATAGTAACAAATCGTTCATTTGCAAATAATGGGTTTTTAGAGTAATGTAGATTTTAATTTATTTTAGTAAATCAGTACCATATATTTGCACCAGCACAATGAAGAAAAACTGTATTATGACAAGAGTTAAAAATATAATTAAATATCCTTAAGGGCGCGGCCTACCGCAATTTTCGTCACCATTTTTTTTATTTTTTATTTGTACCAGATTTTTTTTCTTATTGTAGACACAAAATGTGACTAAATTTGGCTCTTATGAAATTTTTTATCTCTCATAGTTTTCGCGTAATGGCTTGTTAAAGTCATATTTTGCATGTTTCCGTTTTAACGACTACACTAAAACCAACTGATATACCAAACTAAAAAAATAACAGTGGATAAATACATTGCAGGCTACAATGTCATTCTCATAAAAATAAAGAATAAAATTATTGCAGTTGTTTCACAAATCAGAATTAAAATATAATTTTTGTCATTCAAAGTTGGCCATGCTGGTGAAAAACTACCCAGTTAACAGTAACGTAATCTAATATCTTTGGAGTTCATAGGCGCTTAAAGACTGTTTATTAATGTAACATTAATTATTTATATACTGTAGTTGTTTAGAATAATTTTCAACATGGTGATAAAACCTCTGAAGATATTTTTGTAGTATAAATTTTTTTCTGCTAAAGTTTACATGCTTTTGTGACTTGCCTGTGGTAATATGTAATTTAAGTACACCAATAAGACAGTTCACATAATTCACACTGGAAAAAAATGATCCATGATTTTCTTAGTGACAGTTAAAATGTGACGAGCTAAAATTCGTGTTTTAATTATTAAAAATAATAGCAATATACTTTCTAAAGTAAACAAGTACGCCAATTATATAAGAGTTCTTAGTTACTACAGTGTGGCATATAATTTAGATGATTTTTTTTTCTTTATTTGAATTCATTGTTACTGTAGACAATATCCAAAAACGGCTAATTTTTATTTTTACGTCTAATGAAAAAAAGCGGTATTTTTTATTATTTGGCGAAACACTGAACATAGTTATTGTTTGCAAACCTAAAAACATTCTTTATTTTAATACATTCGGGCAAAAAATATGCCATACCGTAAATATTAGCCTAAATATAACGTCTGTTTTATCACCTGATTATTTTCGCTACCGCAAATTCGTATTTGACTTTATTATAATTTTTTAACTAATTTAGTCCCACAAACGGAAATAAATAACGCAGTTTCATTTTCATGATTTGTCTTGCAACCATGTCCTGCGGTTCGTGAGTTGTTGCCTGCCAGGTAAGGCTGCATATAGTCAGAACTGTACATTTCCGATGAAACATGACGTTATTAACTGTCTACAGATTATTTATGATCGCTCAAATATAGAAACACGAGCAGAGCAGCATGTCAGCGGCTGTATCTTCAATTACCACATAACACTTTTCTATAGTTCTCGAAAACTACAGTCCTACCCGCAACTCACTGGCCGACACTGACCATGTTATGATATAGTGAAAAATTACAAGAATCTTTTGCGCTACCATATTTTGTAGCTGCCTGCGCCTTATTGTTATGCAAAATTCGAGTTATCTTTTGGTAGCAGACTAAACTTCACTTTCCTATACACAACAAAGCAAAATCTGCGATTCAGTTGGCCACGAACTTTTATGTGTTGTCATTTACGTGTGTTACGTCTTTACAGAGATTGGCCTCTCTACCGTGTAAGCATTATCCGTGATACGTCACGACAATATCGGCCAGCGGGAGACGTCAAACGAGCCTATAGTCACTTGGAGTCTAGTCAGCTGTCATAAAATAACGCGAATTTTGCATGTCTCTACTTATTGTATGTTTGGAGGGTAGTTATGTACAGTTAGGGACATGAAAAATGAGCGTTTTGTTTTGGGCACACTTATAATTCAAACAACTGTAGGTTAGTGTCACGTTCGTGATTGGCTCTTGACTCATTTGACACCTCCTGCAAAGTCGTGAGCCAATTATGAACAAGCAACTGAATGCAGACCCAATCGTGCGACATCACTGTGTCAGCGAGTATCCTGCACACACCTGTTGTCTGCGCCAGGACACATATATTCTTGTAGGCTAGCCTACACATCAGTCAAACCGCGAATTTTTCCAGTCTTTAGTAATTGTTCGAAGACAAATCAACAATATACCTATCTGAAAAATGCTCGGGTTCATTGACCTAAAAGCTAGCACCAAATAATATCTATGTACCCCAAGTACACAACAGCTATTCATTGGCTGTTCGCTGACACAGTGATGCCAAGCGATTGTGCCTGACTTTAGTTGGTTCTTTAGTATTAGCGCAGCGTCTTCCAATACGTGTTAATTACTTGTTCGTGATCGAATAGCGATAGTGAGATGAATTCATAGTTATTTGAGTCTTAGCTTGTGCCCAAACCAAAACACGAATTATTTCAGGTCTCTACAAATCGCAAATATTTAGTAACGGTGCACCAGTTATATGGGTACACGCCAATAGCGAAAGAAGAAAGTCAGCTACTGATATGTTATGTTCCCAGATTATGTTATATCGCGAAAATGTTTTCTGCCAACATGCCCTTGAAAACAGTGTGGTTTCTTGCAACATGCACGATTGGTCGATACACATGTGACACAACTTAGCTGCCTGCAGACAAATAACAGGCATCAAATATTACAAAAGAGGCATTTTTATCGGTTCAGTCAAATACGGTAACACCTCCACGTACAAGCGAATGGCAGTAATCGTTTGACAAGCTGAGCATACGTTGAAACAGTCAAATTTCCCCAATGATAAATTATCGCGGAAAAATTTGACTGTTTTCTTGGTTTCAAAGCACGTTCAGCTTATCAAAACATCACTGGCTTGAGCTTGTACGCATAGCTGTTCCCTATTTTACTGAGCCAATAATAATCTCACTATCGTAATATTTTGTGCATGTTATTGGTCTGCAGACAGCCACTTTGTGTCAGATGTGTATCATCTAGTCATACATGTGGCGATAAACTACAGTGTTTTGACAGGTGTGTTCGCAGAAAACAGTTTAGAGATATACCATCATCTCTATAATTATGTTCACGGACATGCGATATTCGCATTTTTTTTTCTGCCTGTAAGACTCCACACAATCGTCTGTAGGCCAGTGGCATATCGTAGTCGCGTTCCAAGGCGTGCGGTGCCAAGCGGTGACTATACACAATACTGAGTTGTCCGTCGACCCATTAGACTAGTAGGAGCAGGAATACTCTTCTTCCAGGAGTGTACAAGAGACAAGGAACATATTGTCCAGTAATACACCTCGATCTACACAACACATGTTTGTTGTATATGACAGGTAGACACACTTGAGTCCACGGGATCAGAGTGTATAGTCGGATCTTATATTGCATGCCTTGGAACACGACCACGATACACCATTATTGTAGGCTCGTTCGACTTCACTTATTGGCCGCACCGTCACTGCCATGTTCAGTCGCGGAAGACACGTGACGAGTGAGTCATTTGTTTGCACAGATCATCATTCATGGTGGTGTGTAAATTTCAGTACAGTCCGTACAGCACGTAATTTAAGGGGATTATCTTCGCCGTCTTCAGCACTGTCACTGGATGCAGCAAGACCCGTACATTGTGGGTCACATCTAGTGGACTGATGAGTCTCATTTTACCAAAGAAAGTGTACTTAATTGGTACACCACCACCAGACTGCACGTGGCTGTCAAGTATGTAACGAACAATCACTTGCGTGCAGTGCAGGCCATGGTTGTGCGTCATGTGCATGCCTGTGTTGGGATAGATTGTCTCGTACACGGTCGTAGAAGTATAGGTCTGTACACTCGCCTTCTAACAATGTATTTTGCTTGACCCCCTTGTTGTTTGGCTGCAGTTCGTCAAGTTACCGAGAATATTGTGTTTTATTGGCGCTGATGTTACGGCGGTCTGACTCAAACTCCGCTCACTTTTTTTCATTGTTAAATTTATAAAGTAAATAAAGATTGCTGGAGCCTTTTCTCAAATCTGTGAGCGAAGAAAGTATTTCATAAATTGATAAAAAATACGTTTTGATAAATTGTTTATCTTAGTGGAAAGGAAGAGTGTGGAGTTTAGTCCGACCGCCCTAACTAAAGCGCCAATAAAACACAATGTCCTCGGTAACTTGGTGAACTACAGCCAAACAACAAGGGGGTCAAGTTTCCAGGCGAGCGTCCAGACCTGTTCTTCTACGGCCGTGGCTTCGTATAAGGAAAATACAAGTATGTAATCACTGTCGTGATATGTGCTACTACGTTTACGTTGTAGCTCTTGTGTTTCCAGCAGTATTAAAAAATAAAACATGTATTGTTTTACTGCATTACACGTAGGCCTACCACTAAAGACGTCCTGCCTGCGCCCCTGCATACAAATACGGCCTTCCTTATTACTTTTTGTCGTGTGTGTTGCGTACCTCTCGGTAATAAAGTTGTACATCGTTAGTGTTCCTCGGAAGCATGCCCCATGTACGTGATACACGGGTTGCCTACCTGTCGGCATTTCCACAATGCTCCGATTTTTGAGTACCTGTGTCTCAGAAACGGGTTGTCTGAGCGTGTTCGGTCAAGTGCGCCTTTCTTGATCATTGTGTCATTCCGGTTCTTTATTCACTGTGATGGGCAGCTACAGGCGTACACGTACAATACTACATGCATAATAACAGAGGCGAGCCCATGTATCCAAAGCATGGGCTGGGATGGTGTTCACACTTTATTCCCTGCTTTCGTGTTGTCATGCATCCGAATTGAATCCGGAAGGTTAGCGATTTCTTTGTAGTGGTTGTTGAATTATCGTCACGTAAAGTGTTATATTACACAAATTTCACGGTGGTATTACGCCCATACGTTGTTCCTGTATCCATTATTATTTATTTAGGTCTGGCTACCTGTACCCGCAAGTTTTTCGCGATTTACTTTTCCACCCTGGGGGAAACGGGAGATACCCGAGGAATCCTGCCGACTGATGACGTGGGCAAGCACAAACATTCGAAAATCTAGGTCGACCCCTCCAGTGATAGCGTATTTTGAACCTCAGCACCTAACCTTACAGAACTTAGTACGATAACTACATGAAAACCAGGATTAAAGTAAAGTTTTCGATAGTACCATCACAGTGATAAAAATTATCGGGACTGTTCAAAAGATGCTTAGCGTGTGTAGGTTGTGTCTGCTTATACAGAGCATTCAAAAAGCGCTACGCGTCAGCATATGTTTATATCATAACCTGCAGTAATCTCCAAACTTTATTCTCTTGCTTCCGAGAATGGCGAAAATTGGACTTCACGCCTCGTTGACAGTGACGTCAATAGAGATGGTGATACATGAAGACAAGGTCAGGAACTGGAAGAGAAAATGACCATAGCCTTTGTAAAGGAACTACTTCAGCATTAGACTGCAGAGATTTCGGAAAACAATGGAAAAACGAATTCGGAATGACCGGAGGTGGATTTCGAACGCGGGTCCTCCTGAAAGCGAGTCCGATGTGTTTTCTTTGCGCCATCTCAGAAAAACTATGATTTTAAGTTCTTTATCGGAAGAATATATCGTTCGTAATATCTGAACGTTAAACACTATTGGGCAGAAATGTAAAATAATAGTGACTATTTTTTTGCTGCCGAGTAACCGTAGGGGCGTTGCCTATTTAGCTAGTATAAGTGGTTATTAATGAAAATCTAGATTGAAAATTAGTCAAATTCTCAACAGACCACTCTCAAAGATGATACTGTTAAACTAAAAACCTTTCACATAAATTATCTGAAAGAATGATGCTGTAAATTTTGTTTTTTATCAATCATTATATATTTTCGTTAAGTATGAACTTAAATATACATTCTAGATACACGTATTTAAGGTTTGACATATATCAATATTCATCCATAAGTTTGAAATAGAATTGCTTTTGTTTGAAAGCTAGGTATTTTAATTTTTGTTCCACTCAGATGTAGTAACATTTATTCTCTTTTTATACTCTATGGGGAGGGGGCACGCTACGCAGAGATCCTAGGCCTAATCACGCAAAAATACTGAGTCAACCAGTGCCTGGATGGATAAGAAGACAGTCATCTTGGTTTACTGCTTATTCTCATACCGTTGAGATGACGCAGTCTAAATACACATCTGAGTCTGGACCTCTCTCTCACTCTCTATGGTAAGCTCGGTTGCGGGTCACAATTTCAACTTAGTACTTCCGCAAAACTGCTCTAGATGGAATGGCGGGCTTCTCAGCTCCTGGAAAGGCGCCATTTTATTTTATGAGAAAAGACGTTCGCAGCTCCCCAGCGCTGCACGGCGTGAAAATCCTCTTACTTCAGACACCTCGCTGGCAAAGTCGCAACGATCAAAAAATTATATTTTGACAGATCTTGGAAGCAACATTCTTCTACTAAAAAAAAAATGCCTTGACTTAACTACTACCTCGAAAATACGTTATCTAGAAACATTTCAACTTCGAGTCCAAAACGGTGAAATATAGTCCAGGAGCAAAAGTCCAAGCCATCATCTTGGACTAATGGTTGCCACTTTGTCAATGTCTTCATGTCTAAGGAGGCTAACATGTTAAGGCCTCGCCCTTAGTTTAGCAGTGGTTTCGAAAATATTTTTTTACCAAACTTAATACCTATATCAAAAATTCATTCTGGCAGTTTTAACACTTATATATCATAATTTTCATCTGAATTTTTCTGTTGCGATACACCGAACAGATTTTTAGATTTTTTCCCTTTGAAGTAGACCATATTTATTTCTCAGAATAAGCCAAAATGAAACAAAACAATTTTTTGCTAGCAAACGGTACATTATTTTAAAACACGCTCTGGCAAAATTGTGTATAGTATAACTGTACACAGTCTCAAATTGTTTCGAAGCATTTGGTTAAAAAATATTCAAGTTATTTGCAATTGTTTGAAATAAAATAATGATCACGGCCTTAAATCAACCTCTTAAGGTTGACCTGTTCGCACCAACTTGTTTTTATTTCCCTTCATGTGTTTTGTTTTATTTACATACTAGCAGTCCCCCGCGGCTTTGCTCGCGAGTATTATTCGTAACTGATAATATTTACTTTAATTGAAAAACCTCTTTGTACACAAGATTGGTACTTCAGTCATCAAGTGTTAGAATGTCCAAGCGGCTAGTTGAACTAATTCTGCAGAAGGATAAGTAGCTATAGCTGTCCATGCGAAAAGCAGTCTTAAGTTTGT
>PNEQ01020561.1:0-38867 GCA_003012365.1 Medauroidea extradentata | reverse complement strand
ATATTTATTTTTCTAGATTCTTAAATGTCTTTAATGCTTGTTAAACGTCAATTCGTTAATTTGTTTGGCTTGTGAGTTTCTAACAATTCTTGATATTATGAGTTGTTACCTGATAAAGGTTAGGGGTCAGAAAATTTACGTGGTTGCGTAACGATGCCAAAAGTAGGCATAGTATATGTTTAATATATATATATATATAAAGATTTAAAATCAAGGGTCGTGGTTTTGTATTCGAGACCTGTGTTATTCCCATATATTTTCGTATCTTCAGTATATGGAAGGTTATATTGTTGTATTGAATATCAAATATTTATTGTGAAAACTTTGTATAGCAATTTTGCATTATTTAGAAAAAAAAGAGAGAGAATATTAAATAAATATTTAATATAATCATTTGATCTTTTCTGTTCTAACAACATGTTATTTATTATTCTGAAGTTAGGAACACATACTAGAAAGGTTCATCAAAAGATCTAGCTTTGTTTACACTTCTTAGGTCATTATTAGTTTAATAGTGTGGAGAACTAAGGAAAAGACCAGGGGAGTGGTGTTACGTCCAGTGTTACTGCTGTCGCTTTTCTGTGACCATGATTTGGTCACAAAGGGGTCTCAGTTGTCTCAACATCATATAGTGGTTTAACACTGGTTTTACGGTTCTTTATGATATTTTGCAATATTACAATTTAATATTTTTATTTAAATTTTTTAATATGATGTCGCACACTAACTCTATTTGTTTTAGATAAGGGAAACTGTAATTTTTTATTTAAGTTACTATTTAGAGGGAAATTATAAAACGGATAAACTGTAACAATTTTATTTTATTTAATTTTTTACGAAATACAGACATTTTTTTTTTATTTTAAAAAAAGTTAAATATGTTACAAAATTACACTATATGAAACTTTTGTACATGTAATAACTTAAAAATTAGTTAAACCTATTTTACTGAATTAATTACAAAAAACAGGTATTAACAAATACAGCCAAATCGTATGAAAATTATTTACAAACCATGAAACAAATTATCTGTTGGGAAACAAAACAATGTTTTCTGAAGAAAAAAAAAGTCAGCAAAATATTTTTTTTTTGCTAATGAGCATAATTTTTTTAGTAGATCCTAAAAAGTATCAATAAATGTGTAGTAAAATATCATAAAAAGTAGTTACTATCCATGGAATGGTTGAAATAATAATTTTTTTTCAGAAACATTAGTACAATCTATCATTTGTCTCAGTTTAGAAAAAAAATTCTGCAGTAGTATCTGAAAAAAAAAAAAAGAAAGAAAGAAATTGTATATCCATATCAATGTATCAATAAATTTTTTACAGTCCATGAAATAAAATTATTTGGAAATTTACCAAATATTTTTTTTATAAATATCCTATATCAAGTATTTATCATTTTTCAGCAGAAAATTTCCTAAAACACGAATCAATCTGTGTACATACAATTCACAAAAATTGTTTACAATGTACAAAGAATATAACTGTTGGAAACATAACAAAATGTTTTCATTAATAGTAGTACAATTTGTCAAAGGTTGGGAAGATATGTGTTCTTCTATCGCAATATACAGTATCTGAAAACACGAAACAATACATGCAGAGCAACACGTATTTACAATGTGTAAAACAAAATATAATTACGGGAAACAATACAAAATGTTTTTCAGTAAAGGTAGTACAACATGTCACATGTAACAAAAATATTATCTTACCTTATTTAAAATTGCTTATGCTCACTAATTCACCACTTCTTCCCCAAGCCAACAAAATATTAAACATCATATCTCATAAAGCACATCATCTACAGCACCTCAAACTGGTCAAACTCAGCAAACTATGCACAGTCACTAAAAACTGGCCCTCTCCCCACCACTCTACACTACAAGCCACCACTAATGGGACAAAAACCATGCCTTACCTCCATCCTCAAAATGCCTACACCAACCCAAGCCACACCAACACCTAAAAAACCATCAACAGGAGAACAGCCTACTACTGGACAAAGATCTCATGTTCTGAACCTGTCCACTCACAACTTCACTGCTGCTGAAAACAGTATTCTTGAGAAAGGCCTCTCGTTTGCCCCATCCACTAAATTTGCCCACTTCGGTACAGTAAAATATGTCCTGAGTTTCATACGCAACATCCGGTTTAAATATTTCTTTGACAACATTAGCACACCCACACACAACAAAAGCTCCATAGACGTGGCCTTGTTCAAGTTCTCACCCCCATCCAACTGGGATCCTCCCCCACTACCACCCACACATCCTCTCGAGCAGTTGGGGATCCTCCCCCACTACCACCCACACATCCTCTCAAGTAGTTCATCTCGTTCATCCTCATAAACATCTCAGACCCTGACTTCACCAGCTCACTCCCTGACAACAGCAACATAAACCCTTCCGAAAGAAAAGCCATCAAAGATCTCCAAAACATCAAGGAAATAGTCATACTGCCTGCCGACAAAGGGACCACAACAGTGATCATGAATAAATGTGACTACATTCTGGAAGCAGAAAACCAATTATTAGACAGAACTACCTACAAACCCCTCCCAGAAGACCCCACGAACAAGTTCTCCAACCGGATCAAACAGTTTCTCGCAACACAGGGCCCTCTCCACTGTCTCTCTGATAACACCATCAAACTGCTCACCCCAGAAAATCCCTCCACACCTGTACTGTACCTTCTGCCTAAAATTCACAAACTCCAAAGACCACCTCCAGGACACCCCATTGTGTCGGGCATTGGCAGCCCTACTGAGAGAATCTCGGCCCTTGTAGACACACACCACCAGCCCTGGGTACCAAAGCTACTATCTCACATCAAAGACTGACCACTTTCTAGAACGCCTCTACAAACTCGGCACCATCCATCAAGAAGCCTACATGGTAACCACAGATGTCACTGCTTTATACACCAACATCCCCCATGCTTCTGGACTGTCAGCTATTGAACACTACCTGAACAGAAGACCTCCGAACAGCAAACCTACCACTGCATTCCTTGTTTAACTGGCCAGACTCACACTCACAAACCATAATTTCATATTTCTCAACAACCACTATCTGCAGATCAAAGGCACAGCAATGGGCACCCGCATGGCCCCTTCACATGCCAATCATTTAATGGGAAAGCTTCATGAAAACTTCCTCACTCACCAACCAATCCAGCCTCACTGCTGGACGAGATTCATAGATTATATTTTCATGATCTGGACCTCCACAGAAAACTGCCTTACTGACTTCCTGAATAGCCTCAACTCAACCAGTCCACTCAAGTTTACATGGTCATACTAAAAAACACATGCCATATTCCTGGATGTCGAACTAACACTCCACAATGGTACCATCAACACCTCTGTCCACACCAATCCTACCAAAAGCCTACAGTATCTGCACTTCGAAAGCTACCACCCTCACAATACAAAAAAGTCAGTACCTTACAGCCTTACCACAAGGGCAAAATGCATATGCTCCACCGAGAATGACAATGTGACCAGACTGTCAGAGCCTTCATAAACAGAGGTTACCCCAAACCAATTGTTCACAAACAGATCCAACGTGCCGTCACTAACACAGACACACAAACTAAATCCACTACTTCAGACATCCCCCAGGCTGCTCCTTACCATAAAGGTTTAAATAAACTCAAGACCATACTAAACTCTGGACACAAAATCCTGGCTGCCTCACCACAGACACAAGACTTGTTTTCAAGGTCCGCTAGATTGGTTTTCAACCAACCACCCAACCTCCGCAACAAACTAGTCCGTCCGAAACTCCCACCAACTGCAACCTACAGCAAAACAGTTAACACCAGAGGCTCTCACCCCTGTAACAGTTCTCGCTGTGGTTCCTGTGCCGTTCATCATCCATCTACCCACTTCTACAGCAGACTGACAAACCACACATATCCCATCCAAGGTAGCTACAACTGTGCTACAACAAACCTCGTATACCAGCTCCAATGTAAACACTGTGATGCAGAGTACATAGGCCTAACCACCAACACTCCAAGACAGAGAATGAATGGCCACAGAGCTGACGCAAAGCAAACCCTAGCTGGATGCAACATCTGCCCATAAGGAAAGCCAGTTGCAGCTCATGCAGTTTCCCACAACAAAGACTTTGATTCCTGCTACAGCACCAGAATTGTGAAATCCTTGCCATCTTCTTGCAATAGTTAAGAGTTCAGACACTGGGAACTGGCCCACCAACATATCACAATATCAAGACAACCTCCAGGCCTCAATATCAGATAACTAATTTTTCCTCTCCCCTATTCATTGCAAGCCATCACACCCAGACCTACATTACTGCTCCATGTTTGAAATTCCCACTGTACTTAGTTCGCCTTCTGGCCGCTAGGATTATAGGCAAAACAGCACACGCTGCTGCTGGATTGCAGTGTGCCATGTCTTGCCGCCTGAGGAAGCCAGTTTAATACTGGCAAAACATCGCGACCGCGCTTCCGCACAAAAATGTGTGTTGTCCCTTCGTGTGTGTGTACCTATTAACAAGTATCATCTGTAAGTACTTGTACCTCTGTCTGTTATATTATTTCCTGAAAATGTTATTTCCTAAGACATGACTTACACATAGACCACCATGTCAAAGAAGTATTCTCAATTCATAAAACAAAAATGTTAAATGACAAAAATGTATACCAAAACATGCTGGTCTGTTTCAGGTCAGAAAATATATTTTTTTTCCTGTAGTAGTTACTAAAACACTAATCAACACAAGCATAGCAACATGCAAAACAAATCTTTTTACAACTCATATCATCAAATAAAGAAATTATAAAACCAACTGACTAAGATTTTACTACTTTATTTGAGATTCCAGCTCAAGGAGATATTTCTAATACGTCTTCTTGCTGTGATAGTTGCAGAAACATGGATCAACATACAAAGCAACATTGCAAACAGGACACATGTATCTTGATTCTTTGCGCTTGCTGTGGTTTTTGCACACAACACATGCATGAAGTGGATTTGTTTTTTTCTCTGTAGGTGGTATACACTTGGGGTAATAGGCTTCTGGAAATTTCAGTCTGGTAGGAATGTCCTCGTTCGAAGATCTTCTTCCTCCTGATTGACGAGGCGTGGAAACATGAAACTTTTCAAACAATTGCCGGATCAGCTCCAAGTGGAATGAAGATATGGGCATATTTTTTCCTTGAACTTCGCAGTACAGTCATATCATGCGAATGGAAGAAAAACTTCTAGTACCACTTTACACTTTTGCGTACACTTTCGATTGAACTCAAAACCATATTGCACCTATCTACAGCTCTCATGGATTTGTTGTAGTCCAACACAACCTCTGGCTTCATTTTTTTTCTCTCCTGTTGCGTAGTCAACTTTCCCTGAATCTTTCATGTCTGGAGTGTGATATGTTGACAGCATCCACACGTGTCACAGCTTCTGAAGGTAAATTCCCCTTTTTTTCAATTTCTCCATCATACAAGGCATGTTCTTTCTGTTTCTTCTTACTGCGCCAATTGCATTAGTTGCCCTTTCATTAAGCCAACCAAACAGTTCTTGACTTGAATACCAGTTGTCAAGATAAATAGTAAGTCCTTTTTCGAGATAAGGACGGAGGAGATTAGCAACCACATCTCCAGATTTCCCAAGCTTCAAATGGCTTTCAGTGCAGTCTGTGTTGGCTCCCGTGTAAATGATCAAATCTAGGATAAAGCCCATTTCGCAGTCACAAAGTACGAAAAATTGTATTCCAAATCTCTTTCTTCTTTACTTTTTTGGAATATACTGCTTGAAGTACAGCCACCCTTCGAACAACTGTAAACTTTCATCAATATAAAGATTCTCAGAAGGAGCCAGAGATTCTGAAAATGTTTTCTTCAGGTGCTCGACTACGAGATGTATTTTTACCAACGGATCTTTTGATTTCTCATCATCGTTACAAAAGTGTACCATACGCAGAACGAGTTGATAGTCACTACAAGACATAACCATCCCATAAATTGCAGAATGTAGTAACACATCATTAGACCAACACTCCTGCATTTCCAAACGAGAGTTCCTGCTCATCAGTAAAGAAATTCCCAGAAAACAATAAAACTTGTCCGGTGTTACGTCCTTCCAACGAGATAGGCGATGTGACAGTTTATCTGCCCTACTGGTCATCGAATGATAAAAATGATTTATTTCTTGGCATATTTTTCCTACAAAATCGAGAGAGAAAAAGAAAAAAAAAAATCTAGGATCGAATTGTATTTAGTGAAAGGCAACCTCACACCCACCTCATTGCCGATGGCTTGTCATGTCACCATGAAAAATGTCTTTCTTGTTTCCTCTTGAATACCCTGTGTGTAATTCTCTTTTTGTGAACTTTCCTCCGACACTACTACCAAAACTTTGCTTCTGAATTTAGACTTACTTTCTGCAATATCTGCAGCTCTTGATGAACCAGGTTGTGGTTCTTTAGGGGCAATTTCTTCCTCACTTGTTGCATCAGAAAACTCGTCATCACTTTCTGCAAACATTTGCAGAATTTCCTCAGACGATATACGCTTTTTTTTTCCCCATCATCAGTCACAAACACCACATCACTCATTTTGCACACAGCTGAACAGTCAAGTCTTGCTAACTTACAACTCAAAAGAGAATTATTCAATGCTAATACATATTACCTGCTATTCAGACAGTAGAAAAAATGCCAAACGATGTTGAATGAGAGTTACAGCATGTGTTCAAGCCTGACGAAGTCTAAAAGTACTCTCAAATTACTGGGAATGGCTACGGATACAGTGATACTAGATACAAATTGCTATTACAGGGAAGAACACTCCAAAACAATATATCAGGTATAAAATAATATTTTGTAGGTAGTTCCATATAAGAGAACAACAAAAAAAGCATGATAACTCGACCAATCGGTAGTTCAGGTAAACAGTATCGGCTTAGTGACGAAATGCTTGATAGCTGTGCGATAACATGAAGTATGAACATGTGATGAACCTTTAAAAGATCAAGTTACTGGGTGCTGGATTACAGAAGGATAAAATGACATATCACGGCTGTGGCATGGAAATAGAAAAGAGACTAAAAGAAGCAGACGTGTATAAACGTTCGGGGCCTGAGGCGAGCGGCATGACGTAATCATGTACATACGTCAGGGGCATGGCAACGACCAATATCATCTGTCGAGTATACTTGTTTGTGGCATGTGTCCATGCCTTATATGATATCTGTACTTCAATAAAAGTTAAATAAACATTAATAGCTGCTACATAATTGATTATAATGAAATTCCTAAGAGGTGAAATACAGTAAAACTCCTATAGTACAGTTTCTACAGACCAAACTAAAAACAGGAGAAGGATAAATGAAGGGAAAGACAGAAAGACGCAAGACATAAAGTCTTTATAAGGAAAATATAATTATGGTAATATTCTAACAAAACCATTTGTTTACCATCAACATGGTACTGAGTACTGATCAAGAAAAGGCATGAGTCATATTACTAATATTGATTAGATTGCCTTTCTGTCTTTAAAACACTGTGTACACATACATAAACTGTTTTCTCTTCTTCTAAAATATCAATTTTTAATTTAAAAACAAAAAAAAAGGGGGGGAATTGTTGTTAGCTTACTAAAAAATAAGTGTTAATCAGGGGAACAATTAAAATAAACTGAAGAGTAAATGGCACAAATACAATACATTGTTAACACTGGGAAAATAATGGGAAACAGAAAAAGTAGTGTATTTAAGGGTATAATGTAACTGAGGGTAATGTAACATCAGGGTTCAAGTGTACAGCAACTGTTTACAATTGTTTCACAGCCTGTAACTTCTAAACCAGTCTGAACCACAAAATGAAAATTTTAGCTCAGTTAAGCATCAGTAGATGTATAAATGAGTGGAAGCAGAATTTTCTGATCTGGGGTCCAATTATTCCGTTGTGAAATAATTCCATTGTGAAATTGCTGAAAATGTCGTAATGTAATCCACTTTGTGATTCTTTGAGTGGAAACAATTTCGCAGGCTGTTGGTATGGTGAGATGTGAGATCTATGAGACTTCACTACACATAATGAAATATGGCAGACATTTGTAGATGCAATATTTGGTTATCAGAACCCGTTTCACCACATTTGGCTCTCTCCTTTTCCCGTCATTGTACAAATTTGTTTTACCACCTTTGGCTAACATGATCTGTTAAAATTATTGTGATGAAGTGTGTGTACTGTTAAAACTATAGTAATGATGTGTGTATAAAATATGCTGCGTAGTTTGCAAACAAGAAAAAACAGAAATGCCAGTTGATGTTTCTGATTGCTTCATATTACAAACTTACATAAATTAGCAAATGTTTTCTTCAACATAACAATTAAGAAACTTGTGGGGAACATGCTTTATTTTAACAAACTCTAAAAATTGAACTGTGGCAAATATGCTCACACTATATTTGACAAGTATACAGTGTCACCCCTATTGTCCATATAGTTCATTTTATTTTTACACAATACAGTACTTAAAATAATTCACACTTCACGATTTCCTACCCTAAATTAACCCTGAAGTGAATTACAGTAGTGTGGCTGCAATTAGTCATTCCACCAACAACTGCTTGCATGAAAAATATCTGAAAACACACTATATATGAATACAACACACCCTTCTAAAACAAACAACCAATAGCTAAGTATGACTAGGCATGTTGTACTGTTGGGGTTCTTTTTATTTTAGTTAACGAGAGAGGAAAACTATAATTTTATGTCTTTCGTGAGACATTAATCTTGTCTTCTGAGGATGTACATAACTGAAAACTTCAATATTTCACTTCAAGAGTGAAACATTGTACTTGTACAAACATCAATCTCACAAGCGTTGTTCAGTCGTAACTTTATAACATAACATTTTACAGATAATGGGCTTCACTTTGACAGGGTGGCCACAGAAAACTGGAAATGAAATTCCCTGGTTTTCCCTGACTATTAACAAAAAAATTCCCTGACTGTGTGAAACTCATATGCAGTAATTTCCAATTCATCCTATTAAATGTTTGACAATTTACGAAACAGTACGTAGGCTTTACATCTCGCCAACAGCAATGTCATTAGGTGAGCGAGATATTTTGGTCAGCGCTTAACATCGAGGTCTTCAGCGATGGTGAGGGGTGGAGGGTATGAAGTGGTGTCGGAAGGAAAGGACGGGGTAAAGGGAAATCCCCGAGAAAACCTGCTGACCAATGGCATTGTCCGGCACGATTCCCACACGCGAAAATCCGGAGCTCGACTCACCAGGAATGGAACCCGGATCGCCTTGGTGGGAGGCGAGAGGTCTGACCCCTTGACCCGCGCGACCCAATGTCGTTAGAGACGGTGGCGCACAACTAGGTATAATGACAACAGCTGGGAGAGGAGTTCGCTATGGCCTTCTTAAAGGAAACATCCCAGCATTCGACTGGAGAAATTTCAGGAAACAATGGAAAACCAAAATCAGATAGCAGACCTCAAAGTGGTGCAACACTTACAAAATAGTGACAAAAGTGACCATTCTGGTAGAAAAAGTGACTAAAACGTGACAAACTAAACCTAAAAGTAATTAAAGGTGACAAAATAACACCATAGGCATTTACGGAAACGTAGTCGGTATAATGTACTCTGTATTATCTGCTATCTCCACATGCCATGTTTGCAAAATACCTGATACAGATTCTCAGGCTAAAGAATTCTGTGGGTTTTCTGTACATACATTGGCACAAAGGGCACACGTGGCATAGTTTCTTTTAAAAAAATGGTACTTCCTTATGCATTACAGCACATTTGAAGTATGTGGTAGGCAGCGACATGCTGTTGGTCCAGGATTCAAGCTGCTGATTTACATAAGGTGTTTGTCTAGAGTAACTTAAGAGAACCAATATCATAGAAAAAATTTTTAAGTGAAGACAAATTCAAACAGAATTGCCTGAATGTTATATCCTGAAAATTGGTAAATAAATTGTATATAATGAAACACTAATGCTATGCACTGAACAACACCAAAACATTTTCAATTCAGAGTTGAGGTACTACATTCTCTGGTAAATATTAATAATAACTACTCATTGCATACTTGCTAAACTATTTATTTTATAGTCATTGTTTACTAATGAAAAATATTTCTATAGATGTTACAAGTAGTATTAGGAAAAGAAAACTAAATTTTCCTTACTTTTAAATTTTACGTTTTTCATTAGGTTAGGTTATGTTAGGGAAAGTTAGTTAAGGTTCTGCTATTTTAATCTTAAATTTTTTTCATTTTCGCTAGGCAACTTAACCTAACCTCACATACATAATCTAACCTAACAAAAAATTAAAAACTTAAAGGTAAAATAACCTAGCCTAGCCAAAATACCTAACATTAATCTAACCAAAAACGGAACATTTTGAAGACAATAAACTACAATTTTCTTTACGTATGACAACTTAAAACTTCTACAGAAATTTTTTTCATCAGTAAACTATGTCTTCGAAATCAATAGTTTGGTCAGTATACTATGAATAGCTGGCTATTATTAACACTGTATTTAAGGCGCCCGCCTGGTGGCCGTATGTTTGTGTGAGTGAGGCATGGCGCCAAGGGCGATGTTGACTGGTTCATCTGGCGCGGTATCGCCTCTACTGCAAGACACAAACGGCGTGCAGTGATATCGTAGAACACTCGCCTGACTGACACTTTCAGTGGCGACCCCATCTTTTTATTGGTGGAAAGTTTTAAGTGAAATCCAATACTCCTCTCTATTGTAGTTTCACACGAATCCCTTCAGTAGTTGTTTAGTTATAATAGATTGAAAAAGCCGTTTTTAGCCATTTTGAGGTGCTCTCAAATGGTGTATCTAATTAACGTGATGTTCTGAAACTACTATTCCGATGTTGTTTGAAGTGTTTGTTCTTTTCGTAAATGCACACATTAGAAATACGTTTAGTAGTTTCTAAGGTAAAAGTGTTCTGCTAGCACGCTGCAACACAGGTTACAAGAAAAGCAGGCGGGCGCCTTAACTAGATATTTTAGTTATCCTTTTTTCCACAGTGTTTTGAATAGCTTCAACCTCTGCGGGACTAGCTGTGGTTTCATTGCAAACATTCTCATGGCATTCTTCATTGTAAGGACATTATTTAAATGTCCTATCAGACATAAATCCTTACATACATCAACCAACAGATGTACTCTGCACTGACATCAGCCTGTTATTTTGTCCACACAAGTTAAAGAAAGAAAACCTGTATATTTATAAGTGCATGCACGGCACTCATAAAAAACTCACACCAAAAACATAGAAAATAGTGGAAAAAGTGACCACTAAATGATAAAAGTGACTTTTAGTGACATTGATCACAAAAAGTGAGAGACTTTGAGGCCTGAGCTAGCCAGAGCCGGAGATCAAGTCAGAGTCTTCCCAAAAGGCAGTTCAACATGTTACCATTGCATCTCCTTGTTCTGTATTTCACAATTTAATTTTTGCAAACATTCTTAATCACATAATCTATACTTCTGTATGCTTTTGTTATAAATACTGCCACCATTGATGTTAAAGTACATGGTAATCAAGTTTACCTCTGCATGTTACAGGCATACCACAGTTAGGATTAAAGGCAGTGGCAGTAATTGATCAGATCACTAGCTTCCAACAAAGGCAATCCAGGTTTAGTCCCTGGCCGGGTCAGTTTGGATTTTCCCATGTTGGAATCATGCCGGACGATGTTGGTCACTTGTTTTATGGATCTCCCATTTCATCTACTCTTGCAGTCCAGTGCTGCTCCATAAACATCATTCACTCCACGTCAGTTGTCAAAATATAGTTGTTATGAGTAGTCCAAATCTATAAACTCTGTTAATTGTAATGGGCTTTTACTTGTAAATGTCTTTGTGAGATACTGGCACAGTCAACTAACTTGTACATACATGGAAACATATTTTAACTTGATACTTATGATACATGTAATGAGCTATAACTCCCCTTGTTCCTTTTATTATTCCTCGTTATTTATTTCATCAATTTTGACAACAATCACATAGTTACTCCTCTACTTATACATACACTCAAATGCACCGGACTTGCTTAACACTCCTCCATCTCATAAACAATTGTCCAAAAACAATCATAAGAGCACAAACATTTAACTACTTACTGACACAACAGATCGAACATAATACCTTTTTCTTTGTACAGTAGGCCTACATGAGAAACATTTCCCTGACCGCTCACAAAATTCCCTGACAATTCCCCGATTTCCCTGACCACTTTCAAATTCGTGGACTTTTCCCTGCTTTCCAGGTCAGTGGCCACCCTGCACGTGAGCACTGATTTTAGGAATAAAGAAACACACAAGCCATTTCAAGGGCATTAAACTTGTACATAAACATCAAACAAGGCTATTTCGACAAATATTTCCAAGCAGAATTACAGTATTTCCAGATATTGAAATAAATTGAACTTCCAATCACTACTTTCTGGAATATATTTTAGACATGCACCAATTCACTAGGCATAACAGCTATTGTTCCACACAAGTTTCATGTTGCAATAACTATGGAGTTCACTTCATTGAAATTAAACGTATCTTCCGTCAATACAAAATATTACACTAGCAAGTGATGCAATTAACATTACACTGAATTAATACTTGCCTGTTAAAAATGATCACTTGGAATATATTTCACTTATATCAAATCAGCCGACGAAAAACACAGTCGATTGTATTATATTACAGCTTCCTAATCTTCTGTAATTTTCTTGAGTATTAAATCCACAGTCAAAAAAATGCAAGTACGTACAATAGTAAATTAAAAACAATGTAGCACAATGCAAGCATTACATAACAAACATGTGCACACCAGACGTATATACACGTGTGTGTTGTAACGTACTTGGCCTACACACCCTATTTAATTTTTCCAAATTTGTTTGTTCTGCAGAATTGTAGCTTCGTGTTGGCATAAACGTAACGTAACCATAAGCTTAACTTCCGCAACTTTGAAATACGTTTGTACGTAGTTTTCGGCGTCAGCATAGGTCTAATGGGATCCCGAGATGCTTCGTGGAGCACTAGCTATAATGGAAGGGTGTAGGCTAGATGTCGCCCAGTGCTTGGGAAACCTGGCTTGCCGAGTGTAGTGCGTCGAGATCACCGGGTGTTAGAATTAAGAAAGGACATGTGAGTAGTATCTAAGTTGTAGAGCAGGGACTTAACACCTCAATGTTGGTGTAGACCAAGACAGGAGTACAGCAGAACACTTTCAGTTAAGCGAGACGTAATTTCCACAATAACTTACGTTTTAAACCTATTAATTTACGAGCGGTGGGCTGAACCATAAATACGAGTAATTTCTGTTAACTACTTGAGTGTAATGTGTGACAGGCGAGAGCATTCAGGGCTAAGGAAAGTGTAATCGTGTATGTGGAATCATTTGTTATTGTTTTCATTGAAGAGGGAAGCCATCTTGTAACTTTTCCTTCTTGTTAGTTGCACAGAGATATGTACAGTCTCAAGAATCGCCGAGCGTGATGAAGTTGTGTCAGTAGAGACTGGGATAATGTGGTTTCTCAGATGGAGCAATCATTTCAATGAGTTTAGGAATGCTCTCGGTAGGTAGAGTGCTAACCTATGGAGATCGTGCTGTAGTGCGCCATCTCTGGGCACTTCCGGAGAGAAATGAGGAGGATGCTAGGAGTACAGCATCCCGGATGTTTTTCTTAGTTATCTGGATGTCGAAGTGATCGGACGCGTGCGGGGAGAGCTCCCGTGGGCACACGTGCCATGGAGATCCTTTAACATCGGGGCTATAGCATTCTGATTTCTGGTAACGTGAGCCATCGGGCTCCGCAAATAATAATATTGATCAGAATTTAACTATTCTCTTGCAGTATAAATTGGATGTAGGCTTGAGGTGAGAGCCCACCGCGTGTGTTGTACAGGGATCTGTATTGGTGTTGTTGAGATTGAATCTGTGAATACAATAAACATTGTGTAGCCGAATGGTACTTTTATCAGAGAGTTTTCGCTCTTCTCTTCTCGTATCCACGACACTGAGGTAAGAACTTGTGACTCTACCACTGAAACTACAGTTCGCTGAGGCATGTTAAATCCAATAACATTCTATGGGCGAATTACCGAGGGTGCGTTTGTGGGAGCACGTGGTCGGCGTGGACGCAACAAACTGCAGTATGTGTGTGAAGGTGAGCAGTGCCAGCACAGTGTGCAAAAAATCATTTTCTGTTCCCCACACTGGTGGGGGGAGGGGGAGGGAGGGATAGAGAGAGAGAGTGTGTGTGTGTGTGCACGTGCGCACTTGGTTCTATGCCGGAAGTACAGAATTAGTCATAATTTCAACCACATATTCCACATTTCCTAGTGAAGAACTCGAGTATAGATTTTCTCGGATGTGTGATTTTTGCTATGGAATCCAAGTGAGATTCTGAAAGTGAAAATAATATTGCAGCAATTAAAAAATTGACCTCTGGTCCCCCTTGAGATACATGACTGCTACATTCACAAAAAATGAAAATGTTGCTAATGCTCGAGTACGTATGTTTCAATTTAAGTAGTCGCCGATTCAGAATAACATAGTTTAAGATTCTAGTGCTTTTTATTTTTACTAAAACACTGTACATAAATCGTCATGTGTACAGCAGTTCTGCGTTTTTTGTGCTACGTAGCGTAAGCTACACGCGCGTCGCCCTATATTATCATACGCTGCGACACATGCTTCCTGCCCTACACGCGGTGTTGCAATACTACTCGCCCACCCACGTCGCTAGCATGACAAACCTTATCTCCTTCTCGAGACGACGCAGCAGGTTTTGTTTCCCTCTTCAAATAGCCCCTTGACCTGCATTAGTCGCTGTGATGACATTGTGTTGGGCTGAGTTAGGCCAGGATTACGTTGCCTTCACGTTCACTTTGATTTAACTTTCATGTAAGCTGGAAACACCTTGACAAGCACATTTGTGAACGGGCCCTATCACGATCGCACTATATTTTACTTACGTTCAATTTCATGTAGCAAAAAGCTTGTAGATGTCAAGTTTTTAAGTTAAAGTGATACGCAAAGTTATACCACACGATCGCCTGGGCCAATCACATTTCAGAGGCTTTTAATGTCTTCTATTGTGTTATATTATCTTTAACTATTAATTTCAAGGCTCTCTCACGACTTTTTTTAATTGCCTGCTTGCAGCTTACGTGAAGGATCATAATATGGCACATCAATTGATTACGTATTACGTACACATGAAAATGTTAAAGTTAAAGTTGTAAGAGATACGTGAACATGAAGTCCTCATAATCCCAGCCTTATAAACGTGCCACTGTTTCAGTTTACATTACTGTGCTTTAAACATGCTTCAGTACAGTATCAGCTTACTGCAATTAATGCTTTTCACTTTACGAAATGGCTTCAAAACTGTCGAGTTTAACTTCGAAGTTTGATATTTAAAAAAAGACGAACAGAACACCTGTTTTGTTAGTCACGAAAATGGAAGTTTGGCGACCTTTTGATTCAGGCAAGAGGGCGGTTGACATTAGTAAAGCGTTAGTACTACCACCTACCACAGTCCGTACATTTCGAGCAAACGCGGACAAAATTGGACGACATTAAGCAGAAAGAAACCAACCAACAAATGAATAAATTTGGAGATAAACACGCCACGTAGAAGAAGGTCCGTAGCATGTCTTAGAAAAAGAATAAGTACTAAATCACAATATTTGACGAAAAATAAGAGCGCAGAAAAAAATGTTAAAACAAGGCTTGGATACACACACAAAACTTTGACCTTGAAAATCTCAGTTACAGTTAACTGTGGGTTGGTTTCTTTCTGCTTAATGTCGTCAAATTAAGAGTAGCTTGTTTAACATCTCATCTGTCAGTGCTACAAAGACTAGTTATTCACGTCATAATGCAACAGAGAAGATACTTGCAGTGCGGATGGAAACACAGAACTAGCACAATTGTCCTGCAAATTTAGCACTGATTCAAAACAAAGCCTTATTTTTTTTTACAGTGAGGTAATAAAAAATGTTGAAGCCACTTTGACCGTAAAGAATGAAGTGTTCACTGCCACAGCCACGGATGGTTTCAGCGGTTTAAGGCCAGGTATAGTTATAAAAATGACAGGCAAGGCAACAAGTTCCGACACCAGCGCCACAAAGGAATTTATTCTGAAACTTGAGAAGATTATTGAAGTAGGTGGCAACACGCCCAAGCAATGCAGTGAAACCCGACTATTCTGGGGAAAAAAAATGCAGGCGAGACCAATATTGCCAAAGAAGAAAGAACTGCACCTGGTTTCAAAGCTGCAAAGGAGCGTGTGACTGTCTTACTGGCGGCAAACGCAGTTGGCAACTGCAATGGAAATAAAAGTGATAACATTGCACGCCGGCATGTCTGTGTGTACGCGCGCTTCCAGTCGATTGTAGGCCGTGGGGAGAAGGGGTTGACTCATTTTGTGTCGTTTATATTTACGTCGCGGTTTTTAGAAATGTATCCCCGACATAAACATAGGACTTACTGAATGTGGTAAAATAATTATTTGGTTTAAAAATAGGTGAGCAATAATTTATTTCTAAATTTGGTGATTTCCCATGGAATGATCATGATGATACGAGATGAGATGCTCAAACAATGTTAGAGGCACATGGGAATGTGCATGCAGAATGGAAGGCTACTCTTGACTGGCAAGTCAAGGAGGAGGCGGACCAAACATCAAGTGTTCACGAACGTAAGGAGTTGTGGATAATGACACGGACAGCATGATAGTATACAATGCTGGATTTGGTAGCTTTTTGTCCATGAAACAATAACGATGATATGGGATGTGCACAAACAATACATTCTGCACTCACATATTCTACAAAGCAATATTAAAGAACTGCTAATGTCACGAGACATTGTGATATGTCTGGCCAAAGGTTCGCTCGTATGAGAGGATCTTACCTGTTGCGTGGAGCTATGTTGAGGGGCTGCTTAGGGGACGAGACACAGTGCTGCCTCTGGTCGCTGGGCCCACCTGCACCCTGCTTCTGAACTAAGCATGGCTTTGGTTTAGATGACGACCCGTAGCTGGAATAACACAAACATAAAATATGTTTACCATAAGTACACACTATTGTGTGCATGGTGCTTTGTTCATGAAAAGAAAAAAAATTAATAACATTGTATGTAAAATTTGTAAAATTAAGATTCTGGGGAAATTTATTTTAATGAAATACTGTTTTCAGAACAATTTAGCTGCTAAATTATTTTTAAGCCAGACTCTTAAAACAGCTTGAAGTCATTTTATAAAAATTATACGAGATTTGCAACCATTGTGTCCAGTGATAATTCGAAACGGCCCCAGCTCATGGCCCCTAGGCTGCGCCACTGTAAGTTTTCCATTACAAATAGTCAAACATCGCCGGCGACAACTCATCATACTAAAGAGGACAAGACTCGTGTAATGAAAGTTAAAAGTTTCCTTCCAATAATTTAATACAATTGTAAGTGAATTTGTACAATCATAATGAATAATTTAAACACAAATCACTACAATTACAAGCCACGATATCGTAGATCAACCAGTATAATGACAATGACTACGTGAGACCCTAGCTAATAAATTGTACCCTCCTGGATATTATTGAATAATTCTTACAAATTATTTTAAGGCATAAGCACAATCACGACCCAGGGAGTCATTAACACTAATCCTAGAACTCGGAGGATGTGACGCTGCCGCCAAGTTGAAGACATTGAATATAGTTGGGGCTTGGAAGACTCACCATTGCAAACCTTCAAAACAGAGCAATAAGATTACTGCCACGAGACCATACCTTAGGTTCTTCTAGGCAGTTCGGGATAATGTGAGCACTCTAAAAAGCCCTGCCAAAGTTCTATTTTCAGCCAATTTGTATCTTTACGCTCGTAACGACTAACAACGGGAAATGTCTAACCTCACTGGGCATGTCACTTGATGGTTGCGAGCGTAGGAACCTGAATAGTTTGATAAGAAAAAGTTAATTAGTTATAAAACACACACATTTCAGATTTAGTTTATTTCAGTATTGCCAAATTCAAACCAGAAAATACACAGAACTAAATTGCGAAATTTTGCTGCCAACCATACAAGCAGTAAGACAACTATTGTTAATGTTAAATCATATGCAATAGTGGATAGTGATCGTTTTTCTATGTTTAAATCTTTAGTGCTCACTTTGTCCCAAACAACTTTTATACTGTATCACATACACAAACTTGGAATTGTGGTCTAATACCAATTTTGCCACGTTCCTGCTTCCTCGATCCACTTGTTTGCGAACCTCAACAGCCTTACCACCAGTTCACAAGTTGTGCACATCCGCCTTTTAAGGCAGCTACCAGGTACTGTAACTGCCAGCTCGCCTCTTATGTCGTGGCAGTATAACTGTTGGCCTGCTCCAAGGTGCCAACATAATACAGTATTACTAAACATACAAGTAGCTACATGTGGTAGCAACCTATAAAACTACTGCTGCTCTGTGACCATCTGTCACAGATTTTGTGAACATCCATTCACTACTAACAGAAGATAATTTTTTTTTTCAACATAGAGATGTACACAAATTTACCCGAGTTTCCCATGGATATACATCAATAACTGTTTCTTCAATAGCAATGGAAAATATTTGAAAATTATTCCATTACACACCACCTGGCTGGACAGCATGCAAGGAAGAAGAGGCAAACTGACACAATGGGCCTTGATACTTCAGTTATTTGATTTCACTAGTGAAAACAAACTCTCTGAATTCTTGTCCAGAGAACTTGGCAAAAGAGGAAGGGGAAGATAACCCAAGCCAGGAGGAGCAACGAGAAGAGTTAGTTCCACGAGACAGCCAGAGCACAAGAGGCAGATCACCACAGAAGTATCGCTGCTCCCCTGCCCCCTACAATCAGGAGAATACAATGACATGGGGAACCGTCAACTGTAGACAGGGACACACAACTACTGTGCAATGTAGCACCGCAGTGGCTGTGCCTATGCTATGACCCATCAGAAGAGTCCTGTCACGAAACACCTAACTATTGAGAGACGCCGGGAGTATACTAGATAAGAACATACGAGACGACCTGAGACGAGCACTGCAAACACTCCCGTCCAAGGAAACTGAGAAGTAAGAACACCTACAGGAGGAGGGTGGAGCAGCTGGACACAGGACACCATTGAACCACAGGCGGAGCTAACTACACCCCAGCCTCCCACCACCCAAGGGGAATAGCGTGGGAGAACATGGCCCTCTGCACGAAGAAGAGTTCCAGATCATAGTCGAGGAGCCCCCAAAGGAACAACAGCAACATCGAAGACCACCACACTTTGGCTGTTCAATATTCTGATATGTTATCAATAATTATTGACATCACTTTGAAAAATTTAACTGATATAAAAATTTTTTAAACATCAATGTATTGGTGTTACTATATTATCAAAATCACAGCTGTATTGAAAGTGACAATATACTGAAAATAACTTCTGAATATAAACATACCAATAACTCACAATATATCAATTATATAACAATATTATCAAAATTACTGATACACCTAAAATAACTTTGGTATTTAAACATACAGATAACAATCGAAATATTGATAACTACCAATACTGAACCTGAAGAATATAATGATAAATAACTTTCTAAATAAAGATATATTGGTAATATTGCAATGTTATCTAAACCACCACTATACCGGTGTTTTATATCCAATGAAAACACTTACATAGAAATTGACAATAGTATCGAAATTAGCAATTTTATCGAAACTGACGATTTCATTGAATTATTTTATGACCTATGTCATCAAAATTGAAATAATTATATTGAAATTAGCATTCTTATCGAAACCATTATATCACTGAAATCACGACTGGACAGTATCGTTTATGTATTGTTACAAGTTTGAGACATAAATTTTATTTGTGGGCAATTCCCATGAGTTCTTTTGGAATAGAGGTCTTATAATTAGAAATAAAAGAATTAAATTAAGTACTGGATTTAATAGCTCACAAAGCTACGAAATACACAAAACAGTAATCATCTATAACTCTCACAACACAAATAGTTATGCACACAATTACTACTGTGTCACAGACACGTTAATTAACTTTGACAATTAAAGCACAAAAAATGTCTACCATCAATTGATTAAACAGTACAAATCACAATAAAATTCAGTCATATGTCCACTCAACAGTCTTTCAAGTAGTGACAGTGTACAACCTTAATAGTCCGCCGTGGTGATGAATCGTCGTGTGCTGCGCAGCACCCCGAGTGCACCGCTGTCTTCACTCTTGAGGTCTTCGGTTCGACTCCCGTCGCGTACCTCCTTCTTCGCCCGTCAGCCCGCCGCAGCAGTCCTCTTGGTTCGTCCAACACTGCCGCCTCACAGTAGACACTGACGTCACCAGATGTCTTCACCAGTCTATCTCCACAACCATAGCACCTTCCTCTAGCACGACCAATAGCGAACTCCCCCCAATTTGTCGATTCACCCCTTATATACGAGGCAAAACAGCAGGGGAATTACCGCATAACAGGGGTCTAAAATTAGATATTTCATCATGTTTCGGATGTGGTTTGAGTCACGTACTCCGCTTCGCAGGGCAAAAACGCAGTTGGGACAGGTATCTATGACGTAGTTTCGGAGGGATTCCCACTGTGAGACACTCGGGCTTTGAGTCATGGGCCAGCCCTCCCTCAGAAACACAGCATGCAACAGTATGATGACAATATTATTTATGTTTGGTTAATTTTCAGTACTTTTAGTAGTCATTACCACTGAAATTTACCAGTTATTTTGACTATGATATGTGATATTAAAGATTAGAAAGGTGTGATCGAAATAATTAATACCGTCACTGTCTAGGTTTACCATCGCTAAATCAAATTTGTCTCACACTATTTTAGTCAGCTGTACATTTTATTTTCTTCATTATCGTTTCATGTATTAATATGCATCAATTTCCAGGTTTTGCTGAAATGTCAATGCCTGTAATGGCAATATGCAAATTAAATGTGTCACATTGGCAGTAAGTATATAAATTCTTTAAAATACACGGTATTTTGCTCGCGATTTGAAAAACCGAAACAAAATAACTGATCCCGAAAAATTTGTATTATTGGCATATCAATATCCCGAAAAGTTAGTGTTATCGCTGTATCGAAAAATGACAGTGTTATCGATACAGTATAAACTTGCAATGTTATTGATTATATTCATATAATGATCGGTTAATGTTATTGATAATAATGATTAACTGAAAAGTTACAATATTATTGATATCCTTGATATACTGCAAATTTATGAAATAAACTATATAATTGATATACCGAAAATACCATGAATGCAGTTGAATTAAATATTGATATCACAGTCGGTATCTCACGTTGGTCGACCTCTCGGCCAGAGATGAGGTCTTTTTGCTGTCATGACAACTCTGACATGAAGAACCCCCAGTGTTCACTCCCCTCACACACAGTACATAACAGCCGCTTGGTCCTGAGTGTCGCTATTGTCATGTAATGTTCAGTTTCAGTGTAGTAGGGAGAATGGCAGAGCAACCGTAGGTAGGACACTGTGAAAGCCAGCACTCAATCAGCTCGCCTCACGGGCAGTGGTGCCAACTATCAGCAAGAGCCTTCAGACAAGCCTTTAATATAAAGGTGCAGTGATGACTGAAGAACAGTTTTTCATGTCTGAGTACCTTTCTCAGTAATATCCATTAACTGTTAACTACTGAGACACGCCTCACCATAAAGGGTAATTCCATAGTTCATCCAGGGTACGTAATCCACGTTTTTAATTTTGATAAAGATTTGGTATTTGTTATGTAATCAAAGGCCACCAAAGCTACAAAATGTCATGTTTTTATCTCGAGTACTTCCTGAGATACTGAAGGTTTAATTCTGCCCATTTTCAGACAAAAACAGGTAGTAATGACTGTATACATTGGTCAGTATCTGTTTCCAAGCTTTGTTAACTGTAATACCAATATATCAGAAAAATTAAATATCAATCTATCAGAAAAAGAACACTTTCCCTTATGTGAAATTTTCCACAGAATTTGAATTTGACCACAGAATTTTCATATTTAGAATAGTTTGTAAGTTGTAACAGAAAATTTACATGACTAATATGTAGTAAGAGTAACAGACTGTTTATTGGCTCTGTCTGCTAGGTTTTCTGGTATCCTTTTGGCACTGGTGTAGTTCTTCAAGAACAGTATTGACTCTCTTCAAACCCAAACCCAAATGGAAGAGAATAATCTTAGGATCGAAGCAAGTTAATCCTCATACAAGAGGCAATATCAGAGGACTTCTCAGTTTTAGCTTTTCTACAATACTGATAAGAAATTTCCGAAACTAATTTTTAAACAATTTCTTTTTGTCAGAACACTTGACTTCTTTCAGCATCTTTTTTGCAGTGTATCCAACAACAGATTTTTCAATAGAAATGAGCTTCTGACTGCGAGACAGATTTAAAGTAATTAGTTTATATGCAGTACTGGCTTCAGCAATTTTTTCTGGCTTGACAAACCTTATTAGGAGATTCTTAACAACATCTTCTAGTGCAGTGTACAGGAAAGGTACCAATGGTTTCTGACCTTGAAACCTAACCAAGAAAGATCCACACTCTGATATAAGAGTTTTAAAAGCAGCCATTCTAATTTCCAGAAGAGGATCAGTCATAGCTCCTTTGAGACATTTGTGATTATCATCTCCTGAGATTGATTCTTCAACAAATTTCTGAACATTATCATATATTTTCAGTGCTCGTTCAACACATGCACCATTTTCTAGTCAACTCACAGGAGTAAACTTAAAGGGAAAGTCTTTATTCTGTGTGATTTCTGTGTACTTAGCTCGACGTGCTGGACTGTCTTTGAAAAGACCACACATGGCTCTCAGAACATGGTAAATATCCCAACCAGCTGTTTGATGACCTGCCTTCAATGCACCATTAACAGGGCATCCTAGTAAAATTTTTGAGGCGAGCTCTCTGTCCCGTGCATGGCATTGGGGTGTGGTAGGCGGAGACAAATTTTGAGCAGTGGCTGGAGGGGAAAAGACGATGCGCAGAACAGGATGCGCCTGAGTCATTGTGCTAGCCGCATCCAACGGGAAAGGTTCGTAGCACTCGAAGGCCAAGCCACGAGTGACGTATTGTTTGTTGCATGCAGCAAGGACGACTCACAGCTTGGGCTCAAGATGTCATATGCAAACTAAGAACACTGGAATAATTATGTTAAAATTTATTTGGAAATCACAAAATGAAAGGAAGTCTCATTCAGAAACTAAATTATATTTGCTACATAACTGTGACTATACAAATAACCTAAGTTACACTTACTATACATGACAGGCGTATCTATATCGCGTAAGAATTATATTTTATAAGTTACATTAAATGTGCTGTTTATGTGTTTATTGTGGATGTCATTCTTACTTATTTCACTGTACAGAGAAAATTAATCAGACTGTAATAACCGTGAAATTATTAACCTCTCCAGCGAGTGTAATTGTGTAGAACACTTTACTACAGCTCATAGTGTCATAGTAAAAACACGCTGTAGAGTGACATAAAATATCCTCAAACTTTAGAAGTTTATGTTGAAACAGTTCCATTACAGGTTTACTGTATATTCGCGCCGTAACTACATTGAGAATGCAGTTCAGTCTCCGAAATTTAAAATTCCTAGCATCACTAAAATTGCAAAATTAATAGCTTATACGTCACACATACCATTTGCTCAGTGTGATTACACATTGAGGGGGTTACCCAAATTAGAAAATGGTAAGCATTGGTGCAATGCTGACATCTCAACTTACTTAAGTTAGATTGGATTTCGTGCGTAGTTCGCAAAATATATTCATTTTCTCGTTACGTTTGTTTTCGTTTGGCATAAGAAAACGTAAGTGAATGGATTATCTAGTAAAAGTAGCTCCTTTCGTGTAATTTTACAAATAGTTTACGGTATCCCTCTGTTTTAGAATGAAGCTGGAATTTACATTTTAAAATTTAACGTTTTTCAGTGTACATTTTAAATGTTATGTACTGCACATAAAAGTGTACTGAAGGGATTGCTGATGGCATAATAGATGGCACGTTTTTCCATGTGGTGATAATGCTAGACAATGTCACTGGCAGGTTTTCTAGGTGAGCTGCTGTGCAAGCCCTTGCATCTATGTAATTACACCTTCCATAATATAATTCAATATCTTGGTAGGCTTTCAAAACCAGTCTTATTCAGAGCTGTCTACATACAATACAGTTTTTATCCATAGGTGACATGAGTAGATTATTTATTTCCTAAATCTTTTTATTATTTTTTGCTAAGTTACGGTAATCTGATTTTTAATCTGTAGTGCGGAACCATTTCCAAATTCAATTCATTACAGTCAATTAATTGCAAATTTTCATTGAAAATACAAATTTACAAACAATATACTCTTGCATAATTTTGTGATGAAAATTACATTAACACTTAATAAGAACAAAAAAATTATTACAAAATAAATTTCAACAAATGGGAAGTAATTCCATATTAAATGTTATTTTACAAACACACAATTACAACTGCATTGATTTGAAGAATAAATCACTTGCATGCTACGCAACATTCCCAAAATAATAATTATAATAATTACCATAGTTTAACTGTAAAATAAATATACTAATTTAAAAATCAATATGGCTTTACAGTTTTTGTCACAAGTAATGACAAAGTTTATATATGTTTATATATATATATATATATATATATATAAAGAAATACGCCCATTTTCTTATTATAGACATCTATTATATAAAACGAAGTGCCCCACTCGCTCATCAACGCACAACTAAAACCGCTGGACCTAGAGTCATGACATTTTGGGGTGACTTCACCGAACCACCTTATCCACGAAGAAGGGATTTCTTCGAAATGAAGGGGCTGACAAGAGGTGGAATGTGCTTTCAATGAATTCTCGTGCAGAAATTGTAGTGATTTTTATTTCAGAATAAAACATATAAACATCTATGTTACTTTTTAGAAAATCGAAAATGAAGGGGGTGAAAAGCCGTAAAATGTGTTATCAATACACCCTCGATGACCCTTAAACCCGTTGAAGTCTTACACATATCCCTAAAAAGAAATTTCAGGATTATTTGAGATTCAACCTCCAAAGGCATTAAAATAAGTACAATGTTGTTTGAATTAATTCTCTCCATCTCTTAAACCTGTAGAGATTTCAAGACAATTTTTGAACACAATAAAGCTTACTTAGTTACCTAAAAAGCAATTTCATGGTTTTTCAAAAATTCTACAATTTAGGGATGCAGGGATGTAAAATATTCCAGAAGTCTCTAAAACAGATATGACCAAGGAGAAATAATTTTACTGTTTGCCGTACTATTGATACGTCCACCTGTTTAGACACGAGCCTCAATAGATACGTTACATATTTTAAAAATTCTGACGACATATCTTGGCGTAGTTACTTGGAACACTGGTAGGAGGTTTTGGGTTCGTATACCATGTAAGGCAAAGCGACGGTGAATTGCTATGATAATATGCTCACATTAATGGCAGCTTGCAGAAGAGTTAGTTTCCTATTTGGAGCATGAACATATAAGAGTGGCTTCCTCTTGTAATAATGTAGTTAATAATATAAACCTGCAGTACGTTTAGCATCAAAGAAGAGACTTACAATCACAGTTGAAATTAAAAAAATATATGTTCAACCAAACTGTGCAAACACTAAAAATCCAAAATGCAATTGCATGCGAAGAGTATATTACAAATAAAGCTGATTAAAAGTGCTTATCAAATTATGGCTCAGCCACAGCTTGACTACAGTTGTACTGATTTAATTGACATTTTATTTTAAGTGGATTGACACTAGTTATGACACCAATTCAAAATAACATTTTTAACAATACGATACGCATTACATAACGATTCGCTCAATAACTAGCTAAGGAATCGACGTTCTTGAGAAATAAAGTAATAATAATATTTAGCAATATACACATTATCCTTTTAATTTTGAGTTGATGCTGAAACCTGAAATGTCTTCTTCTGAAGTCCAGATAGTTAAATTACACAAAATTTGTTTTGCAATATTCAATAACAAGAATGTCATTACAACATGTTTTGCATTTTAATTTGGAACTAAAACCATTACGAAATGGTTAATGCTCGGTGGTTCAATAGGCCACAGTTTGTCGTCGTACCAGGCCACAGGCCAGGTGGAGTTGCACCTGGTCGCGGCAGATGTTCGCCGAGTGTGTCGGTGGCAGATGTGCGGTACTTGAGTGTGTGTGGCGGATCAGTGACGATGGCAGGCCGTGTGTGAATTTGACACCGATGGGCGATACCTGCCATCCCGGCCGCCGCGCGGCCATCTGCCAGTGCAGGACACGTGGCTTCGCCGCCCCTTCCCTCTACCGGCACATGAAGAAGGCAGTCTGGAAGCAACGGCCGCGACAGACGGAACGAGAGAGACGTGGTGCGCTTTGGGACTCTGATTCGTCCAGCGAGAAATGTAACGCGCATGTGCAACTATCCGGCCCAGTGTTTTACTTCGTTTCGCCATTTGGAAGTGGCTCACTTAAGGCCCTAGGGTATGGGGGTGTGGACTGCCCCATAAGTGTCCATGTAAGGTGTAGTTTTCTCCAGGTCCTCCCTGCTTTCCCCGATACGCAGCTGTTTCGACTCGCCAGGTGAGAGAGGGGCACGCCAGCACGAACAGACTGCGACCCATCGAGTCTCGTGTTCCCGGCTACACGCTTAACCAGGTGGCGCCCAGAGTATTCCAACGCAGCTCTGTTCCTACCTCACTCTTACCGGACACGGCGTCAAGTTATAAGGAAAAAATTACCTCACTGTCTTTTCTGTCGGGATGGTATTTATATATTTGTTTTCTTCACTGACATTCAGTTTCCTCGTCCTGCTACGTTCTGTCTGTGCTTCTTTGAAATTCTCAGGTCCCCTTATTGGCATATTCCGCGAATGGCTTGGGTTAATGATTTCAGATAGAAGACAATGACGGAAAAATGTTACAAGTTTACCAAACAAACATTTTGTTTTCCCAGAACTCTTGTATCATTCAATTTTCAGGGATATCATAACTTGTGGAGTCCATACAACAAAATGACATGTATTTCGACGTGAAATATGCAGGAGACCCTCTACTTGGGGTACATGTAGTTATGGAATGGCTTTAACTTCAACTTCTCTCTTTTCAATTCATTAAAATTAAATTTTCCTTTTTCAATTAGCATTATTTGTTTGTTTCATCAACCTCGACACACTCCTTTCGTTTGTACCTATAATTATCAAATACCCTGTATGTGTGCATCTATGTGAAATATTTAATAATAACAAATACCGTAGAACAGAGTAGCTTGGAACACATAGGTAACATGAAATACAAAAAACACACTTTTTCTACGTCAGTATAACTTAATACAATTAAAAAACTTGTTGGTAACCACTAAATATTTTTTCAAGTATCATCCTCCCTTTGACTCTCAGAGTAATCTTCACTTACATTAAAAAGTGTTCGCAATTCTGCAGTGGTATACCAGGTGTCTTGATTTTCACATAGAAATCATTTTGTGATTTTCTGAAGGAAAAATAACGTTCCATTATTAATTACTGTGTAATACATCTAACGAATACTGGCATTACAAGTAAGTACTCGACACTATTCCATAGTGTCATATATTTTACGGCAATAAACTATAATTTATGATTTTTTGCATTACATCCTTGTTAGTCGGCTTGGCCGCCTATACAACAAGTTTCTTTGATGTAATATAATTATTAATGATGACGCCGAGGTATGATATAAGCTATACAGACCTCATATGAATTCAAACAAATTGTTAAAATTGGACACTGCATAACATTTTAAATTATGCAATAAAAGTGATTTCAGATTTCTGCGGCATCCTACATAAAAATCAATACCCATTTCACTAAATGTAAATATATACTTACGGTTTGAAATCTTCAGAATTAATGTAAACTTTCAAGCATATAAATACACCTTCCATACCGCCAAAACCAATAGTTTATCTTGGATTTAACATTGTTCTTTTTAATTATTCCAAGTGTAACTACTATTTTTAATGGGGTTGTACGTAAAGACCAGTGTACGTATCATTAAATACAAATAAAAACTTATTGTCAGACGTCTATAGAATAAAATTATACTATCAAACATATAATTCTCCTCTTATATTGTCAAATGTATTGTTCGCATCGGATGCTGCGAGACTTTTTAAACAATGGCCCATTTCATTTAAAGCAAACACAATATCATGGCAATATAAATTTATATGTTGATAAGTAGATGGCGCAAGATTACAATAACATCATAAATTGTATAAACAGATAATTTTAGGACTTTTATATGCTCCACTTATAATTGACGAATACTGGTTCGACCGACGAACATTGGAGGAAGACCGTTTTTGTTTCAACCAATCGTTCTAAGTTTTAAGAACGATTTGAAACTGTAAAATAACTGGTCAAACTTTAGATTTAACAAATAGTTTGACAACCATAGCGAATTTTATGTTTTTGGCCTTAACATGACGACATGTGGTGCAAAATTAGGAACACTAAATCATTCTGTGAATGAGTTCCTAAGGTGCTTTTATGCTTTTGTACATTTTTATTAAGTTCATTTTCCATTTTTTATCTTCTTAGATGTTTTGTCCACTTGGTATACAGAATATTATTTCATGTTTTATTCTTTGACACCTACATAATAACGTATGGTTTGTATACTTTTATAATATACGGTTTATGTGCTTATGTGGTGTGAATGTGTACCAACATGTTCCATAGCTTCTAGGCTTTTGACAATTATAACAGCGCCACGGAATGTCAAATAAATAAATAGAAGAAATAAATAAATCAGACTGCTGGATAAAGGACAGTTTAGCCTCCGAAGCCGTACAGGGTTATTCCCTGCCTTTTCAAGGCGTAGACAACATCCATTGCGGTGACGAATTTCCTCTTGGCGTGCTCGGCGTAGGTGACTGCATCACAAATGATGTTTTCAAGGAATACTTTGAGCACGCCTCGTGTCTCCTCGTAGATGAGTCCAGAGATGCGCTTCACTCTGCCACGCCTGGCCAGCCTTCGGATATCAGGCTTGGTGATGCCCTGGATGTTGTCACGCAGCACCTTCCTGTTACGTTTGGCGCCACCTTTCCCCAGACCCTTCCTGCCCTTTCCATGTCCAGTCATGTCAGTCAGTGCTCTGGTAACGACTACAGAATCCTAGACAAATATGGGGCCTAACAGTATTAAACATATCAACTTAATGTCATAGTCTGTAACACCTTGGCAAGTATTAAATGTTTTTAGAATTCAAAATAGGTATTAAATTTTTTATGATCTTGACGGAGCCCTTCTTTTCTTTCTTCTTACATTTAAAAGCATATGCTTATTTGTGTCGTAGCGCCATCCTCTGCCATTACAGCCCATAATTGCAACGAACGGATTTCACACGCGAAACCACGTTGACTCTGAAAGATAGAGCTGTTGATATTTATCAGTTTATACAACGCTGGATTATCTTCCCACATTTTCCACATCCCCAGTTTCGTTTGACCTTCACTGTCCCGTTACCTTCCCCTCCCTCAAGACAAGTCATGCCTGGCTTGTTCTCACCCCTCCCTCAGGGTACGGGAAACACTGACCGCGCACCTCGCATCCCTCCTAGCCACGCCACTTTCTAGCTGCACAGGGAAACGAGGAGCAATGCTTTACAGAAAAGTGTGCGTCAAAAAAGTTAAAGCGACAACCCTATGATTTAATTTGTGAAATTTATTCGTTAGGCTTGCATCTAATTCCCTATAGTCATCAAAACTTAATGCCATGCAGCTTTAAGTTGCTGAAGTCCTTTACAAATGCGATAATTTGCCAGTTTCTGGGATAATTCCTCAATTAATTTATGAATATTTTTGATAATCATGACTATAGATAGTTATTCCTATCTTTCTTCTTCATTATTAAAAAGAGCTGACATGAAAAGTTTTATGGTATTCGAAATAAATGCATTATTCTAGATGCCTACATTTGTTCCTCATATTTTATTAGGAAGTTGCCTTAACTATATGTAGGCCACAGGTGCCAACACCAAGAAGAGTTTTCCCATCTGGGATTCTGGGTTGTCGACTTTCAGTTTGTTTTCAAGTTTCTTTTGAAAACAATGATTCACATTTGGCCCATCCATCGATACTTGCAACAAGTTTTCTAAAGGGAGCATGATAAGGCCTTCAGAGAATCCTGCCAACAAATGTTCAGCAGTTGCACGTCCTAAGAAAATACTGTTCCAATAACATGTACAAACTCGTTGTTGGTTGACATCCCAAAAGCGTACAAACATGTCCATTTGTCGTCTCTGCACCACCTTATTACATGATTCATCCAAACACACTACATACTCACTGCAGTAGTTCAAGTAGACTTCAAACAATCTTTAAAATATGAAGCTGATACAGGATTAATTACATATGAAGCTTTAGTTGACGTGAACCAGTCGTCCACGTATATTGCTCAGACCGTTTGTCCTGCTACAATTTGCCCACTACCCTGGCATCAGATACAACAGATGCGAATATGCTAATTATCGGCCGCACCGCTAATTAGTATATCTCCCGGGGCACCTCAGACATTAGCTAAGGTGAGTAAAAGTGCGCGAATGTGATACAGACAGGCAGAAATACATTATTATATATTTTTTTCATTTAAGTTTATGTCGTTGACAAGTTTCTTAATTTTATTATTGGATTGTTTTAAATTAACTAGTGCCCTTAATAATGTAATTTGTTTAACTATTATTTGCATCAAGTGTATTCATTTGTTCACCATCACCACTTCATCTCATTCCGTTTTGTTGTGTTTTGGTGGGAGATGCTGCGCCCTCTGCGCGCCATCTCCCAGAAGCAGGGGCTTGTTCGTGTGACCACCGAGCAGTGCACACGTGCAGGAGAACTGCTCTTGCGCCGCTCCTGGACTTTGTATAGGTTTAAGTGTAACATTCCGGTAATATCAACATTCGTTCTCCGTCCAGGGGCCGAACCGCCGTTTTACCGTGCTCATAGTTGTAAGAACTCTGTACTACTTCTCGTACTATTAAATTCATAATATCAATAGCGTTTTTCATTCCTCTATCATGACTTGGTCTGAACTCAGTAATTTTCGTACGTTTCAGTGTTAAAGAGGCGTGGCCCTGTCCTAAACAGGGGCTAGGTGTGTGTATGTAAGTATACGACGCCAGGCTCAAGATCACCAACATCAGTGACGCTGCTTGGGGGCAGCCACATGGTCGTCGGCCACGACCTGAGAAAGACGTCTCGTGCTAGTGTTCCGCCGAGCTAAAACTGCGGAACTGGCGCCTATGGGTATTCTTAACCTTCCCCTGAACACGGTCTCTCTTCGTTTGGCCCCCACACAGCTCAGAGTCACGTTATAGTTTTCTTCATTGAGAAATTCTGAGCTATTTTGCTATCATGAAACATTCTTTGGAAAACATGTGCACTTCTGTCACAAGAGTTCAAAGACATATTTCCTGTACTACTTCCAATGCCCACATTATTTCTGCTGACGTAACATCATCTTCATTCACTGTGAAAGTCTTCACATTTGTTTGCTGGAAAACTGGAGATGAAGAACTAGAAGACAATTCATCAGATCTTGAAGACGGATTTGATGTATGCGAGCTACATGATGGTAATGAAGGTACGCCACACTGTTCATATCTAGTGGATTTAGCAAAAGACAAAATTATGGGTTGCAAACATGTACTTTGAGCATTTTTTACATGTTTTGGTCCCTTAGCATGAGAAAGAAAAGACTGTCTTCCCATAGTACTAAGCTTGAAAGATTTTACACACACTTTACAATAAGCTAACGAAGAATTTCCTGGCACTAAGGCCGGTGTTCCTAAACGTTTGTATAAGGGTTTAAGTGCAGCATTTGTCATGCCTAGGCCTTATCGGTATTCCTAAACATTTGTATAAGGGTTTAGGTTAAGGACATTGCTTATTCAGGACTAATCTGTGACTTTTCCTTGTCCTAATATAATTACGCATGTGCAGTACGCTTAGCCCTACAGAAGGTTACAGTCACACGTTACAACGTATTTTACCACTTGCTGGACGAATATCGTTTTTAATAATAAAAGAGAAAAGAAAAACATTCGAATCATACAGAAAATGAAACTTTGTGGCAGCAGGAGTACTAAATAATAACCCACTAGCATTTTAAAAGCCTAAATAATAAAAAATCAACAAATGTGTGGTTTCTAAAGCATTGCAGTATATGTGTCTATATATATATATATATATATATATATGTATATATATATATATATAACCTATATATATATTTTTTTTGTAACATTACGAAAGTCATTGAATAGCTCAGGCGCTAAGGTGTCGACCCGTTAATAATTTTATTTGCTTCGAATCCCGGTCACTCCAATTTTTTTATTTTTACTTTTTTATATACTACGTATCACAATAAGGTAAAAATGAAATTAATGTTTCTTTCCATAAATATAGTTTCTAAGCATTAAACTAACTGAAAAATATAGAAATAAGATAAATGTATAATGAACCATTGATGAATAGAAAATATTCCCCCCTGTAAATTGTAGTCAACATGTAGGAATACCACGTCTAGTATACGGAATTAAATTACTTGACTATTTTTGTTCTTTAAATGCTTAAAAATCGAATGCATAATGTACGTACGATCAATAGGCACCTTTTATTAACCGGCCTACTTAGAAAATATGCAATTGCAATTGTTACGAACTGTTATATACTGTTGACTTAAACACATTTTTGTAAGATACGATACGTTGAACTAACATTCAGAAGTTCTCACTACGTTTTTTTTTACTAATATTCCAATAATTTAAAATTTAATATCCGAAATAAAACTTTTACAAGTAAAATAAAATGAATGTCGTTTATGTTTTTTTGTAAATAACTCATATTTAATCTGTGTTACGTCATGTTAAATAAAAGTTTCAGAAATAATGAAATGGGTTCACGATATATTCACCTACGAAAAAAAAAAATCTGTAAAGGGATATTTCCAAAACAGCTAGCATGCTATAACTAATTTATAAAAATATATCCATTCTCATGCCATTGTAATTCAAAATTTAGTTAAATATATGAAAAAAATTACAGATTTGTAAAATTCTATTTCAAAAAATTGTTTGTACGACAGAAAATCTGCTTGCTGGTTCTGTGACTTGTGCAAAGAGACGATAGGACATTTAATAGGCGTGCCAATGCTGCCCTTAACTTAACAGTTTTTCGGTATTTGTAAGGAAAATCTGAAGGTAAGTGATCACATTTAAAAACTACATTTTTATTTTTAAAGTAAGCACACTTGTACACTAATCTGCGGATGATATGTGCATATATCGAGAAAATACAAGCTTAACAAAGACTACTGTCCTTAATTTGGTGCAAATAAACCAAAAAATTTCACACTGATCATGTAGATGAAAACATATGAAAATATTTCTTTGTTTCTTCATGTGATTCTATCTTCTAATGTAGTGAACCTACAACAATTGGAACTAATTAAAACAAAGTTTGAAAAATTAAATTTTTAATTTTTAATTTTCTTAGAGTCGGCACAGTTGTTATAGGAGAAAATAAATAAATTCATGACATTAAATATTGGGAAATAAGTATGTTCAGTATTGTAAACGTTGAATCGTCAAATTACATTAAATACATAAATTCCTTGTTAGTTATGCGGGACAATTTCTTTATTTTAATGAGGCGATAGCTTATGAAATACATGTCGAAAATATGTCCTCAAATATTTCTGCTATGTGAATCAAAGTGATAGTAACATTAACCAGAAAATAATTACAAAATGTATTTACTTAAAATGTAAAGCAAAACACACAAACGGACAATGGAAAGTAGACAAAGAAAAAGAAGAAAAGCCTTTGAGGTCTTGCATACGTATGCACATCATTATGGTAGCCGTTTTCCCAGGCCTCCGAGAGGTGCGCCAAGATTCTGCCGTTACCAGATTATTCGAAAAATGCTCAAAACACATGAGTGATGTCTGCTTAAGAATATTATTCAAAGATTACTATATGTGTGTATACCAATTTCTGGTTCAACAGTAATCATTAAAGCATATTGTAAAATGGCAAAAATGGGTGTTTTAGCAGTGCTTTTCGAGCATTCAAATCTTGCTACAGAATCTTCTATAGGGTGCAGATGTATACAACTCATATGTATCGTCAAAACTACAATTATGTCTCGTAGAGGTGTGTTTTGGCGAGAAGACAGAACGCCAGTTAGTTACTTGCGCCTAGAGGCTAGGGTAATGAGTGATGTGCATGCTTTCTCGAACTTACAGCTTCCGCATTTGTAGGTCTAGAACACGCAAAAATCGTTCACGGAGATAGCAATTTATAAAAAAAATAACTTACTTTATTTACTTTGTACAAGAGATTGTAATTTTATATTTAATACTTTAATTTCGAAAGAAATATTACATAATATTCAAACTATATTACTGTATTTATGATTTCTTCTAGTTTGAAACAATTTAAAATGCAATACATTACATTTTAAATGTAAAAAATGAACGCATTTTTGTTAAATAGCTGTTGAAAGTCACTGCTGCTTGTTCTATAAAAAAGCACTGCCCAGCCGCCTTTATTTATTTGTAAACGCACACGGGGCGGCAAATAATAATTCATTACTTATCCAATACCATCAGGACGTTTAGGAATACGGTTGCGAGATAGGACTCCACCCTTTCTTTTCTGTATTCGGAGATGGTCTTGTCCTAACCGGTTCACCGTACATAAACGCTTGCCTGCCGAAAATCGTATTTAACAAAAAGAGAGTCAACAAACACAAGAAAATTGTACATAAAATAAAACTTATCGATGGCGATAATGTTAAGTGATAAACTACAAGCTTTTCAAAAACTAAAAACTATTAATAAATAAGAAAATTATGATTTTGTAGACAGTTTGCTATATGAAGGCTTTAGTATAAAATGTTTTGCACAATTACGATACCAGCGCAGTTGGCTCAGGTGGAAAGGTGCGCAGTCGGTAAAAAAATTTTTCGGAATCGAATCCTGACTGGTTCAAAATTATTTTTCTTTACTTTTTTTATATTACACAGAATATTATTATTAGTAGTACCATTACTTTAATTTTAGGAAATATCGTTTCTACACATTAAAATAACATGATACTCGACTGTTATGACGTTATAATCCACTATTGGTAAAGAGTACAAAGTAATTGGTTTTCGCTGTAAATAACATACAATACATATATAAAAATTATTTTTTTTTTATGTTTTACGTTATGTGAGAAATTTTTTACTTTTTTTTTGTGCTAATTTTAAAATAAGAAATATTGTGTCTAGAACAATAAAAATTTGTCATCACGTTCAGATGCACATATCTTATTTTGTGTTTTTTAGGTATTAAAATGACACAATTAAAAAATTAATTTCCCGGGATAGTTTTTAACGCTCATAATAACAAGTTATACTCAATTAAAATGTACTAATGCATCTTTGCTTTTCATTTTGATGCATGTAAAATAACAATAATGCAGTGTAAACATTATTAATATAGGCATTCTAATTCGTCCACTTTGCCCTAATCATGCAAAAAATCGTAATTAGTAAACATTTTGCATCACAAAAAAAACATATTTCTTTAGAAACTACTAAACATCTGCGTTATATTTAATATCAACATATTGTAAAATAAAAGCACATTTCAGATGTTGACAGTTGACAAGCAACATATTTTAAAACAGCTCGCACGCTGTATCAGTGTTATTCTGAAGCCTTCGAAAATTGTCAAAAACACCTTTTTATTTCATATATTTCAAAAACGAAAGGTAAGTCAAGTGAGCTTTACGTATCGTCGACACCTAGATTAGAGACCGTTTCAAAATGAAATAACTGAATGCAAACGAAGTTTCGACTGAAGCATGAATTTCACTTTGCTAGAGAGATGTGTTCAATGAAATGAGAGAGCCATTGCTTGAAGTTTGATCAAGTAACAGCCTATGACAAAAGAAAAAAAAAACTTGTCTGTTTAGTGCGTTGTGTACAGAGGTGATGAGAGACCTAATTTGTGTGTCACTGTTACCGTGACAATACCTTAGTTTTTAGTGTTTAGGTGCAGCGCAATAATAATATATTTTAACAGTGATTGCGAATTATGTTTCGTATGTAATTCACGTGTCGAATAATACGCTAATGTAACATTTAAGGTTATAATCAGCAGAAAAATATGAACGGAAACACTGCGATCGCGTGGCTACTCTACCTACTCTTTTAAGTTTTAACAAGAAATAGTTATTGAATATTTTAATTGTGACCGTTATAATTCGTGATTTTTATCTCTTTGTTACTGTAATTATTTTGTAATCAAATTCAAATGCTAAATAATACGTTTCAAAAGTACAAAGTTTAACGTGCTTGTTATAGTCATGGTAAATCAGCAGTGCTCATCATACCTTCATTTGTTTCTAGCCTGGCGCGGGGCGGCGAATAATAAGCAGTGACTTACCCGACACCATCTTGGGACACGGCGCAAACATGTCTAAGAATACGCTCAGCGAGTTTGGTCTCTGTCGTTGCTTTTCTGGCACCTGAGATGGTAGTGCTTATGTAAACCCTAACTTACTGTTTAGGAATACGGGCCAAAGTCTAACCAACCAGCGAATTATGGATTCAGTTTGTAATCTAACCATTGTTTATTAAATATACACTGTTTATCCATTGTTCCTTGAATGAACAGTAGCAAAACAACACCTGATGGAACAGTTCAATAATTTCTATCCTTTCTGTCTTCACAAAATAAAACTACGGACAATTTTATTCCAAACCTGAAACAGACAATTCAAAATAAATACTGAGGTCTACATTGTATTATTATTTACCAGTTTCTGAAAAAAATAAATGTAAACAAATACACACAAATAGATGGTCGCAGTAAAATTTATTCCACATGATTACAATCATACTTTATTTCAAACTACAATTACATTACAAAAATAATAATTCAATCAGAGCCTGGCATGCAACATTATAAACTGCAAGTCTATGACTGAAAACAAATGCTTACACAGTCTGGATTACGGCAGACTGGAGCATGACATTTCCCCTCACATTGCTATCACTGGAGAATTTCCATGACTTTTCCAGGATTTTAAGTGAGTTCCCTGACCAATTTTAACTTCCCTAACTTTCCAGAATGTGGACACCCTGATTACATTTTACCGGCTAAAATGACAATTTTTTATGTATTTTATAGGAAATTTCTTCCTCTATCAAACAGTTTCAACCTCTTTTTCCTACGAGGTCTGCCTTTTGAGATAGGCCTAGTTTATTTTGTAATGAAGGATGCAGACGACATTTGAAAGATCAGTCATATCATGTAATTTTTCAGTTATACCCTACACAATATTCTAGAAATGAAAATGCTGTGGTCAAATTCAAATTTTGTGGAGAGATTCACATAAAATAAATTTCTGACATATAGGTACTACAGTGAAATACAAAGCTAGGAAAAAACAAATATTGGCCAATTTATACAGTTATTACTACCTGTTTTAGTCTGAAAATCGCCACGGTTGAATTTTCAATGTCTCACGAAGTACTCAAGATAAAAATCTGAATTTCAGAAGTTTTACATGTCTTTGGTCACCAAACAAATTAGCTGATTTTTATCAAACTCAAAAAACATGGTTTACATTTCTTTATTTTTGCTGGATGAACTGACGTTGGAATGACCACGAAGCAAATAACCTTTGTAACATTGGTGATTCCCATGCTCAGGCGAAGACGATACGAGTTCACAGATTAGAGCTTTTCTTCACTTTTATTACTTTCATCAATATACAATATACACAGAATTCTTTATACAGAAGAAAACAAGTCACTATAGCACCGACCTACATCTTATAACGGTAAGTAATATCCAATTTACTCCTGCGCAACCAATATTCTACAACTGAAAAACTGGGCACCGAACCTACAACCATTCTCGTCACCGCACATATTTTTTCCACCTCCCGCTTCCCTTCTTTATGGCGTGACTTCGCTTCGGCCAATCAGCTATTTCCATCTATAGGGGTTCTTATAATGAGCCTCGACGGTCATTGGCTGCTATCCTCACCTGACAATAAACCACCCCATAAGGCCAATTGATAGACTAATAAAAAAAACGGAAAAATTGAACTATGCATTAAAAAGGATAAAAAAAAATAATAGAAAGTATTTGTGCTTGTTACTATTCTGTTCAACAATTAAAAATATCAAAATAGGCTACATTACATAACCCCCCTCGATTTGTAGAAAATTTTACTGAAAATTTCCTGCAAATCGAAACCTAAGAAGATGTAGATCACTGCACTACTCACATCACAAATAACAGAATCTGACAAAATATAGAAAATTGGCCAAATAGATGACACGTAATTATGTTAAACATCAGTTCTTGATAATTTTATGCTGATAAAATTCCTTATCCGCCCAGACAAAACACATCTATTACAAGTATGTATCTTACTTACATTAAAGAATTTAGCACTTATTGTTTACCATATTATGAACACATTATGACTATACACACTCTAGTTGAGTCACCATGATGACAGTATTGTAAAACAAGATACTCGTGAAATTTCAAGTTATTACAGAATGGTATTTGACCCAAGATTTAAATTTACATCTTACTGCAATAGGTCTTATCAGGGGCGTCATTTGGGGCTACAGGGGGGGGGGGGG